>JAVJIF010017476.1:0-107082 GCA_038442645.1 Agave tequilana
AAACCAAATCAATTGAAATAAAGTTTAAACTCAAGCTCTAGCATAAAACATGATTTGTGCTTAAGATATAGAAATATATAGCACAAATAAAACAAGTATGTGTATGAAATAGAATGAGTACCAATCACCAATAGATGATACCAATTGAAAATATACATACACAACACATATGAGTATACAAAAGGATCAAAATGATACCAATTGAAAGAGTTCAATGATACCAATTGACATAACAATAAAAGCATGGTATAACTCATATCAAAATGAGAATACGAACTAGTTAAAATGGAAATTTTTGTTAACTAGTACGAAATCCTTCAAGTAAGGAATAAACAAAAATAATTTTCATAAAACACATGTAAATCACATAGTACTTAAAAACACTCAATATTCAATAAAGTCCATACATGCTCATGAGAAATATACTCATGAGAAATATTTTAAAAGATGATGAGTGTAAAGTAATTGTGACATGGCATTATGAAATTTCCAATTAAGCTCAATTATTCCTTAAACAACATGAAACATAAAATCATCAAACTATTTAATCTTCAAGGAATATGTATGTCTTATACAAACTAAGCATACATACATATCCAAAACACAAAGAGTCCACAAATTATGTATGCATGAAGGCACGTGGCTCAAAAAGGATAATATGTATATCTAATAGTTTGGACAAGATAGACATATACATGAAGTTAAACAATTAAACACAAAATCAAGAAAAACTAAATCTTCACACCAAACAAATTCATTTCAAGGTATATGTATGAATTGTCAACACAATAAGTATACATACATATCCCTAAACACAATTGAGTCCATATATAGATTTGCATGAAAGGCAAATGACTCAAGGGGTATACATGTATATCTTAAAGTTGGCAATACAAACATATACATGAAGTGAAAACTCATAAAACAAATCCAAAATGGAATACAAGTTTGAAATTTTTGAATCATCAAAACTAGACTATACTAGCACATCTAATGGGTTCAAATAAGCAATCAAGCTCAACATATATAGATTTATTTGTGGCCCACTATATGCACAAGTATAAGTCTTCTAGTTTTAATGAAAACTAACATCTAAACATGTAATCAAGGCATAAAGCATAAAAACAAAACACAAATCATTTAGACTAGGATTTATAGTAGTGTTGAAAACATGATTATTATGATATCCACATGTTATTAGAAATATGATATACGCAATAGCAACCATATAGTGAGAACGCAAAAGATTTATCCATATTAAACATGGGTTCTCAAAATAACTAAACATGTATATCACTAATCTAATAAGCATGGCATTTTTATAGTAATCAATCAAACATCAAAAACATGCTATGAAAGTTAACATGGAAAGCATGTAAATATATAAATGGGAGTAAAGGATTGTTACCAAAACGAAGAAGCAACTCTCCTTATCTCCAAACATGGTGGTCCTCTCCACCAAACTTCCCTTGAAAGTGATGCATCCAATTGATTTCCTTTAAGTACGGAACGCATTCACTCCAAGGTACGGCTACTCTCACGTCATGTGAGAGCCCACACCTACATTAAACAAAGGAGGGGTGATCTTTGTACCCATACTCTTTTGGGTCCAATGGGGTTAGTCTCATTTCTAACCCAACAAATTTCTTTGCTAAATTAGGAGTATGTAATCTATCATAACAAAATTTAGCAAGGTGGCCCTTTCGTCCACAATGTGTACAAGTGTACACATGAGCATACATATGGTGATGGGTGTGTCCGTGAGGAGCATGTGTATGCCGTGGAGGGTGTGCATAAAAGATGGAACTTGTTTCTTTCGAACCAAGGATTCCAAGCGTGTGTGGTTCATGGCACATTGGCTCATAGTGGAGCCCAAACAATCTACCTTCTTCTTTAATAAACAATAATCATCATTAATTCTAGAAGAAGAAGTACATGCATAGGTGTTCTAGGAGAAACTAACCCTAGCATGGCAAACATGTGCATCAATTTATTTTGTAAAACTTCATTTTTCTTTAAACAAATTTCTAAATCCTTTGAAATAGAATCAATTTCATTTTTCAAAGAATGGTTACTTTTTAAAACAAAATCAAGTTTTGAAGATAAGACCTCATTTTTCTTCAAAAGTGTTTCACAATCATTTTTAGATTTTAAAAATTCATTTTCTTTTAAAGTAAGGTCTAGTTGAGATCTCAATGAGTCCCTTTCATTATAGACCTTAACCTTCTCTTGTAAAACAATGTTAAGTCTAGAATGCAAACTCTTATTTTTTCTTTTCAATTCCTAGACTTTTCTTTTTCAACAAATTATATTTTTTTATTATTTTTCACAAACAATAGAAAGTTCTTCATTCAAAGCATGGGGATCTATAATATCATCACATGAAGAACTAGCATCAAAATTATCTAGTTGAGATTCCGATTGTACCTCAAGGAGTCATTCCCTTGGACCGTTATAGCATTGTTGTGGCTCGGATTCTCCACTAGACTCCTCCGGTTGATTTGGCAATTGAAGCTCGGAGGTGGTGGTGGTTGTCACATGTTCCACACTGCAAAGGCGGAATCAAAGTTAGAAACACGCATAAGATAATCTTTAGGCAATGTGCTTCTAATGGCCTAAAGGGCTTGTGCATTGGCCCCTATATGATTGCGATCTCCAAGATAGCATTTCTTGGTAGCCGCAAGAAAGACATGCAAACCTAGGGTCTTTAGGTACATAGACATCCTATACTTCCAAACAACAATGTTGGAAGGGTTAAAGCTAGGTGGGGTCATGAAGTCCATGGCAAACTATATGAGTGTGCAAACAAGCAAATGCAAACAATAGATTAGCAACAAATGGATCTCACTCCTAGGATGTTAAGCCTAATATCAGGAGCACTAGCTCTGATACCAATTGAAAGCACACATAGAGGGGGGGGGGTGAATAGGTGTACGTGCTAATCTAGTGAACTAAATGCGCTAAATGCGGAAGCTAAAACAAATCTTGCAATCACACTTAGTACAATCAACAAGTGTAGCCGAATTCCCCGTGAAGGGCTCTGGACTAACTCCTCTTAATTCCCCTAGATATGGGTTTGAGGTGCTATGTGAAGCTCTTGTTGATTAAGTACAAGTGAGGCACACACAAACAACCAAGCATATAATATGAATAGGCAATATGAATATATGCAAGGCAATACAAGCAATATATGATATGAATGAAGTATGATGCTTTGCACAAAGTAAAGAGAGAGAGAGAGTAAAGAGACAATGGAATCAAACGCAAACACAATGATATGTTTCGAGGTTCGAGCCCTTAGCTCTACATCCCCGCCTACACCACCGTGTAGGATTTCCAATCCACTATCTCCCACCGAGGGAACCTCTACCGAAGAAGATTTGTTACAACTCTAGGAGTACCAAACTCCTCTCTCAAACAACACCTCACAACCGAGGGGTAGGCCCGTAGCCAATACAACCATAACACCTCTACCGAAGAGGGTTTACAACCAAACTCCACCTCTCACTAGAGGGAGCAACCCCAAGCCTCAAGCCTCAACCTCTACCAAAGAGGGAGCAAACCAATCACCCGATCACCCTCTACCAAAGAGGGATACAACAAGAACAAGGGTGTTTACAACAAGTGGTGGTTTCTTTCACCACAAACCAATCTCTTTTTCCACAAAAACAAGATCCTATAGAATAGGATAGGTGATAGCTCAAGTGTGGAAAACTAGGTGTTTGGAAAACAAGAACTCAAAGAAAATACTTGGGAAAACTCTTGTAAAAGATAGAGAATGAAAGCACAATACAAATATCCCAAATTCTTATTTCTTTGATTTTCCCAAACCCTAAAAACACAAGTAAGATTGGAAGATTAAAGCCCAAAACACTTTTGAAAACTGTTTTAAACTCTGGGGAAACTCTAATTTTTCTCTTGTAAAAACCTTAGCCAATATCCCAAAGAGTTGGGGTTTATATAGGTCAAAAAAGAAACTAGCCGTTAGGCTGAGCTGGCAACCTGACAGGCTACCGGTCGACCGGCCCGGTCGACCGCCAACGGTCAGAAATGTGACCGTGGGGCAAACACGGTCGACCGGCACGGTCGACCCAAACAAACAAAAGAGCACTGCTCTCAGTCCTTGTCGACCGCCCCAATGACTGCCAAACATGCACAGTTTTGTGCACGTCGGTCGACCGGCCCGGTCGACCGACTTCATCCCAAGTCGACTAGGTCAGTTGACTAGTCGACTGGTTGAAGCCTGGAACAGAAAACTGGGTCAGAAAAACATGTTAAAATATTTTATAAAAATCTTTTAAGTCTCGTAAAAATACCCAAAAATAGTTTTATCATTTTGCATTGATATATAAACATGTGATAAAAAGTTTAGCTCAAATATCAATCAATATGAACTATTTTGTGTTTTATCATTTTTACCAAAACCAAAACTTGTATTTTTATCAAACTTGATTTTTCAATACATGAATAGGAAAGTCAAAATAAGTTTTTAAAAAGTTAAGCATGCATGTATAGAATGAAACAACTATACATATATCAATTAACTTGTTTTGATCAACTATTCATGAAACCAAAAATCAAACATAAAACGTGTGTGTTTGTGCACTTGAGCATATCAACTATACTAAGCTTTACAATATGGATCTAAACACACTATCTAAACTAGGATACCTAAGTCTTCTTGACGATCTTCTATCTTCAAGTAGACTTGCTCCCAAACGTGATCCACCGAGTGCAAAGGTATGATCTTTAAGCTTTGGCACGGAATCACCATGAAAAGCTTCTAAACTCCTTGTTGAAGCCAATCACCAAATATATCTTGCTAATAGATCTGAAACTTAACTCACAAGAGTATTAGTAAACATAACTACATGAGTTAATCATCATCAAAACTAGGGTGGAAGGCCTTTGGGCCAACAGCTGTGCCAACTAAGCGAATGACAACAAAGTGGTTGTCAAATTTCTCAAGAGAACATCTTCTCCCAATTTGGCACCCCCAGAGTGATAATTAGTGATAAGGATCACATTTCTGCAACAGAGTGTTTGAAGCTATGATGCGAAAATATTCCATCAATCTCAAGTTATCTACTCTGTTTCATCCCCCAGACAAATGGGCAGGTCGAAGTCACCAACCGACAGATCAAGCTCATTCTGGAAAAGACTGTCAGACAAAACTGAAAGGATTGGTCGGTTAAGCTCAATGATGCATTGTGGGCTTACCGCACTGCTTTTAAGACAGTTCTGGGGATGTCTTCTTATAGAATCGTGCTTGGAAAAGCCTGTCATCTGCCAGTAGAGTTAGAACACCGGGCCCTCTTGGCAATTAAGCAACTCAACTTTAATCTGACCAAGGCCGTGAACTTAAGAGACTGCAGATTTCAAAATTAGAGGAGATACGGAATGAAGCCTATGAGAATGCCCGCATCACCAAGAGTAGGACTAAACTTTTCTATGACCAAATCATAACCCGAAAAAACTTTGCACCGGGAGATAAGGTTCTGCTGTATAACTCTAGGCTTCATATTTTCGCGGAAAGCTGAAAACTCGTTGGTCGGGACCATTCATTGTGCGCACTGTTTTCCCACACGGTGTTGTGCTGATTGTAGACCCTAAAAATAACACGGAATTCAAAGTGAATGGACAAAGACTGAAGCCCTTCTTGACCACTGAGCCTATGACTCCAGTTGATAGTGTGCTGACTCTTTTTGCCCCGTCATACACCTAACCACCACAACTAATATATATATATATATATATATATATTATATATATATATTATATATATATATATATATTTTTTATATGCTTACCCCTTCTATATTCTTTTTGACCTTTCTTTCGCCTATTCGCACTTGGCCGACCCGAGTCCACGAAGACGGTAACATCATTTCTTCACCCTATTTATTGCATTCACTTTTCCATATACATTCATTGAGGACAATGCATTAGATAGGTATGGGGGGTGCTTACACTTATTCTTTTTCCTTTTATTCTTTCTTTTGTGCTAACACTTTTCTTTTTCCTTTTATTCTTTCTTTTTCTTTCAAAAAACAAAAAAAAAAAACAAAAACAAAAAAAAAACAAAAACAAAAAAAAATCCAGAATGAAAAGAAATTTCATATTCTTTAAAAAAATACCAAATGATTGTAGGAATATGGAACCTTATTAATGAATCTTTATTTTTGCCTAATTAAACAAGAAAGATTGGTCTGACTAAAAAGTTAGGAAGGATAAGGAAAATAACTCATACCTTTTATTTTAGCCTTAGTAGAATATGCATAACCTATACACACATGCTTGGGATTTAGAGACACAACTCTGAAAAAAAAAAAAAAGCTGGATAATTGTGCCTCAAGAAGCATGATTACTCACGCCAAAAAGAAATTCTATGTAAATAATAAATCTTGATTTCGTGGCCTACTCCACTTGCATATTTGACCTGAAGGGTGTTTTTCCACCTGGTGCCCTAAGACCATCTGGTTTGGGAGTCATCGGTTTGATATGTGTTATATAAGTGAAGTAGAAAGCCTAATGGAACCAAGAATAATAAGTAAATATTAATAAAATTAAATGATGTTCAAAGTTGAGTTGAAAATCTCAAGCACATCACACTTACACATTATGCTTATCTATCTAAAGCAAAATAAAAGAATGAGTTAGAAGTACAAGATCCTTTCTAAATTTAAAGAAAAACCATAGTTTCTTCTTTTATGAAGGCTAAAGTATAAGAGGACTTATGAGGGTTAAACATAATTCTTATATCATTCGGTCATTTTTACTTAGATGATTGAAAGTTCTTTTTCATGAAAAAAAAAGAGAGGGAGAGAGAAAAATTCTTTCTAACAACTACTTCTTTCTTTACTTACTGGATTTTGTGGGTGCAATCCGCTAAAAACCCTCAGGAGACAACACTCCTCCTCTAGGGAAACCTAGAGGTTTAAGACTTGTTGCACATGCTCAGTGCAATCGCGTCACCTGCGAAAGTGGTATAATAATTTTCTTATTTTTGTTTGCTCGGGACGAGCAAAAAGATAAGTGTGGGGTGTGATTAGTTTCTAATTTTGCATAATTTTCATCACATTCTCATATTTATTTCATGTAAAATTCGGCTAATAAAACCTTGCTTGCTTGATCCTAGGTCCATGGTGTGCAAATGAAGAAGAAGACCTAAATCACCATTTATTTGGTGATTAAAAGCCTACTAAGTAGCCATTGACTTTAGATTGAAGATTCTGTCAGCCCAATGTATCAAATCGCAAATCCAGGAGTTCAGGTGGACAGAAGACAGTCTGGGCGATGCACTACCTAAAACTGGGCGCGCGCCGCCCTGGCTTGGCCGCGGAAATGCGGCCCATGCCGCGTTTCCGCGGCTCTTTGGCGCGCGCACGCTTGTGTTTTGGGCCACATGTTGTTCACGTGGCCCCCTATGCCCTGGTGTCTATGAAAACCCCCCAGGGGTCTTCAGTTGGGGCAGATCCAGAGTTATAGAAAGTTTTGTAATCTTGTTTTTAGGTTTGTAGTTGTTGTTGTTCTTCTTTTAGTTATTGTTTTAGCCATTAGAGTGAAAGAGAGAGAGTGTGTAAAGTGTTGTATTTGAAGGGTGACAAGATAATACAAGTATTACTTCTCTTCCTTCTTTCCATTTACTTGTCTTCGTCATTACTTTTACTTCCTTGTTGTAGTGTAACTTCTTTCTTCTTCACCTCTTTTCTTTACCTTGTTGTAGTGTAACTTCCTCTCTTTAACTTTTCTCTTCTTTTGTTTTCTTGTAGTGCAACTCCCTTTCCACTTCTTTTCCTTTGTTGTTTCCCGTAGATGACGAGTTTTGTCTCGTGAGGGTTTTCAGTAGATTGCACCCACAAAATCCATAAAGAAAAAGAAAAATGTTAGAATTTTGAAAACACATTTTGAAAGAAAATACTTGAAATATTATTGTAAGATTCAAGTAACCTATAAGTTATAGGAAAACTGAAATTTTCATTCATAAACTTAGTCTCTATTTAAAAATTTATTATCAATCAAAGTAAGGAGTCAAATTGTACTTCTCATCTAGTCTATTACTTTACCTTAAGTCATATACCTTCGTGACCGTGAAGTTTTGACTAAGGATTTTTTAACTCTAACTCTTATGCCTTATTTATTTATTTTTATATATAAATATTTATTTTATTTTTGGTGATATTATTCCTTAGTTCTATTAGGCTTTCTAATCTGCTCATGTAACGAGCCTTTAATCAGTGACTCCCAAACCAAACGATCTTAGGGCACCGAGTGAGAAAACACCCCAAACACTTAAGACTCGAGCAAACAAGACCACAAAACTAAGAATTTTATTAAATGAACCACTTTTAGACGTGAATACTAATGCTTTATGAGGCACAAATACCCAGCTTAATCAGAAGATTTTTATAGATGTATATATATTCAAACTTATCTAATCATCTTTTGCATAAATACCAAGGCTTGCTTAGGCCAAAGCACCTACCTAATCAATAATTAAATTTGTTTATTTTTCATAAATATGCATATATATTTTTTATAAGGCATAAGAATCTTTATTTTTGATCCCTAAGTGTGTAAGTGTATAAAGTGCGCATATTTTATCAAGGCAAAGATCAAGACTAAATTACTTTGACAAATTATCTTCCTAATCCTAAAAAATCAAACAAATAATCTTATTTTGACCAAGTAAAAGAAATCCTAATTCTGATTATTCTATTCCTTAAAAATAACTTAATTTCTTACAAAAAATATGTCAAAATATTGTTTCTATTTTCAAAAAGTCTTTTTAAAAGTAAAGAAAAATTTATAATATTTTTTTTTGTTTTTTAAAAAAAACCTAAGTTATGTTAGAACCCTTCCCCACACCTATCTCACGCATTGTCCTCAATGTATGAATTAATGCATAGATGCATGAAAAAGAAGAAAGGGAATAAAAATATTACCTGAAGGTGGTGATTCCGGTGGTTGTCTGATTGGTCCACGAAATGCGGCCCAATCTAATTTACTGGAGTTCGGAGGAACCCACCAGAAACCTCTCTAATATAAC
Source organism: Agave tequilana (assembly GCA_038442645.1). Lineage (NCBI taxonomy): Eukaryota > Viridiplantae > Streptophyta > Magnoliopsida > Asparagales > Asparagaceae > Agave > Agave tequilana. The sequence continues at coordinate 9,050 of JAVJIF010017476.1, forward strand.
CCACTAAAATGATGTATATATGAATGATTTTGATTAGAATTTTACCCCATCTAATTTTCAAATTTTACAAATAATTTCGGAGTCAATTTTATCAACACCATTTCCCGAAATTGAGTGTGAAAAGACGGAATGATTGACTTGGATTCAGGAAGTACAGGAACTAATACCTACTCAGAAAAGTGATTTAAGTCAAGTAGAGGTTCAGGAGTCGAGATTGGTTCAGGAAGTGGGTCCAAATCAAGAAGTTGAAACTCAAGTCCACATTCATTTTCCAACAATGGAATGTGACTTAACATTGGTGATCAAGTTCAAGAATGATAGGTGTGGGAATCAAAATTGTCTCTAAAATATTACTCAAGTTGGGTAACAAAATGGTAGTCAATATTGATTCAGAAATTTGAACTGTATCACAAATTTGAGAATCTAGGTCACATTTCTCATTGATTTCAATTTCATAAAAATGAGAACTTGTCAATTTGTCAATGGGACTTTCAAAAGTATGAAATTGGTCAAGTTTAATATGATGACCATGGAAGATTGGCGATTCAATTTCATGATGAATTGGCACAGAATTCAATGTTGACTCAGGAAAAAGATTGAAATTAGGTGAAGACACTAGAGTCATTATTGAATCAGGAAGTAGAATTGAATTACCAAGTTGAAGTTCGGGATCATATTCATTCTCAAGTTCAATTTCAAGAAAGGGATAACTTGCCAAAATGTCAATGTGATTTTCAAAATTTGGAGTTTGGGAAAGTTCAAGTGGGTGTGCTGAAATGGAATCTTGTTTTTCAAAACAACATGATTCTTCAGGTCTAACAGAATAGTTAGCGGCATCAGAAATGGTCAAATAGTGAGAATAGAGAGTTTGGACTATTATACCTATGTCATGATTACGAGCAATTTGAGCCTGAGTTATGGCTTCAAGCAGCTTTTCATAGTCGATTGGTTCATCATTTTGTTGTGATTGGACTTGAAAAGATGAAGTTTTGTTATAGAATTTGTGGTGAAATTGTGAGTTCGTCAGATTTTGTGATTGTTGCTTGGACTCACGCATACTCATTTTCAAGATTGATGGTTTTCTATTTTGAATTGGTGGAACTGAGTATGAATCTTGAAAATATTATAGATAAGGTGGATAAGGAGGACAAATTGGTTGAAAATTAGACTCGGGGAGGTGAATTCTCTTTGACTCTGTAAAGAGTTGAAATTATTTTGAAAACTATGGTCATAAGATTGGGGGCATGGGTTATATTGATTCGGATAAGACCAACCCGACACACTAGGTTGGTTAAAGTATGATATGTCGGGTTAGTAATATCCGAAAAAGAGGTCGGGGTGTAATATGGATTACTATTAAAATTGAAAAAAATATTGTTATAAGCCATGTCATACAAGAAATGTCAAACACAAACAAAGAAAAACAAACAAATAAGAAAACAAATAAAAAGAAAAAATTCTAACCTAAGTTAGGGTAAACCTTAGACCTAGACGACTCCTAACTGGTTAGATTGTCCACGGGGGTATATTGATGAATCTGACCACAAGTTAATCGGCCAGGTAGAGGCAAGATACGTGGGAGGTATCCGTGCTTAAAGCAACGGCCTTATTATGCCAAACTACCAGCCTTCGGGGTTTCACCCCTCAATTCCCAACCTTAGTCACCAATCTGGCAAGAGTCAGATTCAAATCAACTTTCCCCTTAGGTCAGTCTCCTATTTGAGTCCGAGATGTCCTTAGGGCCAACATCTACTCGGTTTTAATTAGGCTTGGGTTAGTGAGTGAGGAGATTTTTTGTCGGCTAAGGGAGGGTAATGACTTCCCCACCTTATCTTGTTTATAGGACAAGTCCTTAAGATTGATTGTGCAAAGTGTGTAGGATATAGAAAAGTGACATTCAACAAGCAAATAATCACTCAAGAATGTTTCCTAAACTATATGCTACGCATACGTACCTTTTACTCTAACACTCTTCAACAGTAATATAAAATATAAACGAATTAGACACGTGCCTAAATGTAAAGTCTAAACCATTTTTAACATTTAACAAACATTATTTTACTGTTGATGTTAGAAAGTATATACAATGAGACAAACAAGAAATAAATAGCCACAGAATTTTCAGCTTTGCAATTAAGCAAACCTGCAGAAATACATGTTAGTAGTTCACTCAGATTGCCACTGGAATGTAGCAAATTTGAGGGCTTCTAGGCTCTGCTTTCTTGAGCAGAGTCCAGGGCCACTTATATGTCCACTGCAGTAAAAATTTCCTTGTTGTTAGATCTGTACACCAAGAACAAAGAAGAAGGTTAACCAAAAAATGTAAACTTAAAAAGAAGATTACTTACCATCCCTACCCGGCAACGACCCTAAAATTTTATTGAGCTTTTACCTGCACACAAGATACAGAATTTCAGAAATACAAAATAGAGATGTGCAAGTATTCAATACTACCGCTATAGCAAGTGGCTATGCGGGTCATAATTCACAAGGAGGGACTAACGATGGAAGCTTTTTTAGTTTGTTCTCTTTTATGTTACAATCAATGGTTAAAATTCTTCTTTCAGTTCTTTAAAAGAAAATGAAAAAGAGTTAAAGTTAAGTTAGGAAGAAAGTGATAGATAGAGTAGGTGGAGAAAAGAAAGTGGATATGTACAAAGAAATGAAAAAGAGTGAAAGAAATTTGGAAGATTCTGGTGTTGGTAATTTAAATTACACTAAAATTAAAAGAAAAGAAACCTAAAAGAAAAACTTACCTCCTCTGGTTGATGAGTTACGTGGAGACCTTGCATGTTTTACCTTACTTCGGAGGCGATCAACGCATAATTCATAAGATCGAACTCATTCCCCATTCGCATTACATCATCAAGACGAACAAGTATGAAATGATACAGAATATTGAGGTGGAGAACATCATCATGAAATATCGGTGGGCACTCACATAAACATGGCTATACTGATGCTTATAGATTCACTGGGATACTCATCAAAACTAAAAGATGAAAAGTAGAAAGAAGAAGAAAACAGAAGTAAAGACGAACCTAAAAAAGTTACCTTTTATTGCTTGCAGAAACGATGGAAGAAAGGAGGAGGTTACATCGGTGTCACTCTCAACATAAGTTTCTCTCTCTTACATGAATCTCAGTCTATCCTATGCTTACAAAGAAATAAAAATTACATAAAATAAAAATAAAAATATGCACTACAAAGAATGAAAAACTGGTCTAAAATCTATCTCTACTTGGTCGTCCCTTGTAGTCTCTGAAAAACTCAGTATTTATAGGCAAAACCCAACAGGGAGGAGCGTACAAAGATAGGGGGAGCAAACGCTTCCCCAATAGAATCCAAACGGTCGCGGAAACGCTGCTTTGGCCGCGTTTTCGCGGCCGGGGTGTGGCCAAGTGGCCACACCCGGGGGGTACACCTCCTGGTTTTGAGCTTTGATATATCTGGTACTGGAATTCCCGTTTCAGTTCTCGAATTTGACGAAACGGCCTTTGATCTTTGGCTTTAACCAATTGATTTGTAGAGATTCATTTTAACTAGTTTTCAACCGATCTGCCCTGATTTTCTGATTTTGAATTCATTCTGAATTAAATCAGAATTTTGATAGGCTTTTGGGCTCGTTTCTCTTTCCTTTCTTTTAGCAATGGGTCTGCATATAAATTAGACAATAATTAGGATAGAAAGCAGAGTTTATTATATAATAAGTATGAGAATATGATAATAATTATGCAATATCAGCAACCGATCACACGTGTATGACAATTATCTAAATCATAAACATGCATTGAAAACCGTATCGTAAGCACAAGCATACAGGAGCAAGTAGTTATACAGTAAGTGATATCAAGAAGGGAATACTCATGGTATAATAAGATAACAGTAGCACACTGGTAGAGTAGAACACAAGGGTTTAGGCAGGATGTAAGCAGGTATAATATAGTAATGATCATAAACTGAAAATCCAATGAAAGCATACTCGGCAAAGCATACAATGGATTCATAGTTGACATCTTTTATTATTCTTATTACTCGTCTTACCCAGATGTCTAGATATGTGAATTAGCATCCCAACACACATATATCCACATATGAGTAAAGTAAGGTTGTTATTGAATACCAACGGGGGTATCAACGAACAATGTTTACAGTGGGTCCCGTGCATGACCGGGACCACGGTCCAGGACGTTCCGTTGCTGGTGCTCAGAACTGGCCGCAAGGCGTACATTAGGGTCTTATAGGATACCTTTATCAAGATAGTACCAAGAAGGAGGGAGCCAGCACTCCCCTCGGTCGCCTGGAGGCCCTCGGTCAGACCGGAAGTATTAGTTGTACAACATACCTAATACCACTGTAAACACGAACATGTATTGATATCCGCAAGTTTCCCCCGACTTGATGCAAATTGTCTCTTTTTATAGTTTAATATGTAATATTATCAATTTACGGGAATAGCAGGTGCAAGACATGATCAGGAATTCAGGAGTACGTGAGTAATATAGATTCAGGTCACTGTATATATAACATAGGATAACCGGTACATGATTCAAGTCACTGTATATAATACAGGATAACAAGTACGGTATTCCTGAAAATATGATAGTCACAGGTCAAGTATTAATATGACAGGATGCAGGTGATAAGTCATGTCATAACAAGAAACAAGTGTCAAGTAGTAGCATGTCGGGTGTCAGGTGATAACATGACATTAGGGTGATATCAGGCAGGTGACATGTGACAGCATGGTATATGTGAACACATCAAGCGAAAGCATGTCAGGCGATACAGGAAAACCAATACTTGATATAAGGGATCGGTACAAATACCGAAAAATCATGCATTTTTAGAAAAAACAATATAAGTAAGATTTCAAACTCTTCATAACCATGAATAGAAGAATCGATAAACTGACAAGTAAGTAATTCAGCAAGCAAGAGAACATCCAAACAAACCTAAGCGGGGCTGGAGCGAAACTAATGTACAACACTAAATGCTATCACGCTCGGTGAGATTACCGCTCGCAGCGTAGCTAGACACACACGTCGCAGCAAGCGCATGAACGCCATACTACCGCTCACGGCGAAGCCACGCTCACGGGATAACTACGCTCGAATGGAGTAAGCGGTAAAGTCTTGACGCTAGGTCCGCCTACCAGGCGTAGCATAGAGAAAGTTTAGAGGACTTTAAAACCTCAGAGAGGTTGAACCCGGAGGTTAAGCCCGAAGGCAAGGGTACATGAAGAAAGTGTTAGTTCGAAACAGCACACATATAAAATATTATCTATACTGTTATAAGCATTCATCACAGGTATATACATATACAATATTGGGCTCTCGGCCTTTTACAAATACAGAAGTACATCCCAATACAAAACGAGAATACCGATACAAATACATAATACAAATACAAGTCGACCCGACGAAGTGGGGAAGTCGAAAAGGAAAGCGAGAACACTCGCCTAAATCTTAGAAAAACACCGTGAAATTTTTGATCTCCAGAATCCAAGTAACTAACGCGTAGATAAATTTTCGGTATCAGGGAAAACACCGAACACTTCGAAAAAGCTCAGAAAATAAAGTAACTCGGAAAGATTCCTATAAATTCTCAAAAATAATAAATATTATTTTAAGATATTTTGTGAAATCATATTTAGGAGATTCAATCCCGTTTTCAAAATAAAAATCCTGAAATCCAGCGATACCGGTCTACACCAGGTCGGCCGGATTTTGATAAATTCTGAAAAATCTCCAAAAATGTCTTTAGATAGAAAATATAATTTTAAAAGATAAATGTGAAAGCTGTTTCTAGAAATTCAACTCCATTTGTAATTAAAAATCCTAGAGTCGATTAGCGGTACTAGTTGACACCGGTTTTGAAGATTTGCAATTTAATTCAGAAAAATTTCAAAAATCATAGAAATCTAAAATATTGGAAAATGAGGTTTGAAACTAAAATCGGTCAAATCTGAATAATAGAAAGACCAAATCAAGTAATAACCTAGGATAGGGTCTCCGGTTCAGAGTAGGGCTGACTCCGAGTCCACAAATCCGGATCCAAGGCAAAACGATCAAATAAATAATTCATAATAATTCATAATACAAACAAATACAGGAAGTAAATCAAAAATACGATCAAAAAATCTGAATACGTAACTAAGTACGTATTCTGGGAGCAGGGTGTTACATGTTTATTCATAGGATATTCTGAGAGGTATAGAGGCTTTAGGTTTTTACTGTCCCTCCACTAAGAACATAAAGACAGATAATGCCAAAATTTTAAGGATTTTCAGAATAGTGGGAGTCAACTATATAAGGATTTCACAGTTGAGAAAGAACATATTGTTTTAAATGATGAAGTAGTTGTTCCACTTCAGAATGAAAATACAGTTATACCCTTATAAAGTACATATACAGTTCATCCTGAAATAGATCCTACTGATGAGGTAGAACCTAAAAATTCTCAACCACAAGCGCCTAGGAGATGAACTAGGGAGAGGAGATCAGCCATTGGAAATGACTATATAGTTTATGAAATACACCTAGAGGGGGGTGAATTGGTGTAAGGCTAATCTAATAATTAATAATGCGGAATTAAAAACTTAATGCAACACACTTAATGCAACCAACAAGTGTAGCCGAATTCCCGGTGAAGGGTTCTGGACTAACTCCTATGAATTCCTCTAAATAAGAGTTGAGGTGCTATGTAAAACTCTCTTGGTTAAACACAAGTATGAGCACACAAACAACACAAGCATACATATGATATGAGGTAATGCACAATGTAAGAGAGAGTTAGAGTAAGTGGATCAAACGCAAACATCGAGATATGTTTCGAGGTTCGAGCACACAGCTTTACGTCCCCGCCTTCACACAGAAGGATTTTACTAACTCGTCCACACAGGACTTCTCACACAGGGAACCTCCATTGAGGATTTGGGTAAATACAACCGGGAGTACACAACTCCTCTCTCCAACAAATACAACCTCTCATTAGAGGCAAGGCACAAAATAAATCACCTCTACACTTAGAGGGATAGACACTTAGCCTAACAAATATCAACCTCACACTTGAGGGATAGGGCTCAAAGCCACACAAACACAATCACCTCACACTTGAGGGATTCTAACACAATCTCCACCTCTCACTAGAGGGAGCCAAATACCACTTCCACAATCACCTCACACTTGAGGGATATCAACTCAATCACCTCTCACTAGAGAGAGATCACAAAGATGGAAGGTTATAACACTTTGGTGGTCTATCTCAACCACAAACTAAATCTTTTCTCACTAAATAAAGATCCTAATAAATAGGATAGATAGATAAGCTCAAGTGTGAGAAAATCAAGGTGTTTGGAAATCAAATAACAAAGAAAAATACTTGGGTAAATAATTTGAATTTGATAGAAATGAAGAACAACACAAATATCCCAAATCTCTATTTTTCTTTGATTTTTCTAACCCTTGAAAAACTAATAAAGATGAATCCTTTAGGCTTAAAAACTCTTTTGAAAATAAGTGTTAAAACACTTGTAAATGAGAGAAATTTTGCTCTTGAAAATCTTATTGAAAATAATCAAGAAATGAGGTATTTATACCCACATTTCAAATCTGCCCATTGGCAGCTGAAAAGAGCCAATTTGCCCTTCTGGTCGACCGACCAACGGTCACATTTTGACCGTTGAGCCCAGCGGTCGACTGCCCGGTCGACCGAGCCTGGATCCAGAGAGCAACGGCTCTCTGGTCGGTCGACCGAGCCTGGATCCAGAGAGCAACGGCTCTCTGGTCGGTCGACCGCCTGGCCGACCGAGCTGATACAGAGAGTAGAGCTCTCTGCCATAGAGCAGAGGCTCTCTGGCGGTCGACCATTCCGGTCGACCGGCCCATCTGCCTGGCTGCGTGCACGCTTGTGCACGTCGGTCGACCGCACCGGTCGACTGACTATTGCTACGGTCGACCAGTAGTCAGCTAGTCCAGCCTAATATGGGATGAAAAACTTGGGTATTTTATTATCAATTAAATCCCATAAAACCACATAAATTCCACAAAAATCAGTTCATGTTATATCTTTGAAATACAAACATGTTTGAGTAAAAATCAAATCATGTTACAAACATTTTGAACCATTTTTGTGTTGTAAAAAATTTGTCTTAAACCAAAAACTGTATTTTTCGAAAAATAGAATTTTTGAAATGGAAATCTGATTTTTTCAAAACACATGTAAATATAAAAACATGATATTTAAACAACTTTAAAGCATATAGTATATGGATAGAATCCAATATACATAAAAGGAATTATATCTATGTTTTAGACATGAAATCCAATATTGGTTAAACCGAAAACCAAAAACCAATAAACATGAAACTTAAAACAAGTGTGTGTGTTGTGAACTTGAGCATATCACACTATCTAATCTTTACAATGGATCTATACAAAATCTTAACTAAACAAACCGAAGCCTTCTTATCTCCAAGCCGACTCGATCCAAACGCGATTCCCGGAGCGTGACTCCTACCGAGTGCTAGATGTGAATAATGACGCTCGAGCTCTTGAATCACCAAGTGAAAGCTTCAAAACACCTTTATTGAAGCTAATCACCTACTAATAACTTGATCAAATATTTGAAACTAAATATCACAAGATTATTAGTAAACTATAACTATATGAGTTAATCATCATCAAAACTAGAGTGGAGGGCCTCTGGGCCAACAATCTCCCCCCTTTTGATGCTGACAAAACTCATGGAGTTATATATGCATGGATTAAAGTTAAGTTTCATGGAAGATCCCCCTTAACTCATGCATTGCAATAAACAAGTAGATATGCAAAAAATGCTCAACAATGCTCTTGATATCAATTGACATAGAGTGACATGTATGCACTAGATATTAATAGAAAAACACAATAAACAAAATAAATATGCATATAAAACGTGCTCTGATACTAATTGAAACAATGCTCTGATACTAATACTAATTGAAACATTTTGAATCAATTTAAACATCAAAACATGCATATAAAACATCAATATTTCTCCCCCTTTTTGTCAATCATCAACAAAGGGGTGCAAACAATATAGGTTATAAAAAAATATTTTTCTCCTTTTTATGCATAAATCAAAACAATAAAATATAGAAAGAGAGAAGATGTTAAGCTTCCCTTGCATATAATCAATACAAATCAAAACATTATGATACCAATTGAAAAAAAAAATATCAATTTAGTGCAAAGGTATACATAGAAACATCATGATACCAATTGATGATACCAATTGAAAATAAACTAAACATTTTTAAGATATCAAAAAAATTTTGATACCAAATTGAAAGTTATAAACATATAGGTAATCTTTATTGTAAAAATATATACAATTGAAAATATTTTACACTTTTGATACCAATTTGAAAAACATACACCAATCCTTTTAGCAATATTCTTGAAACTAATTGAAAATGAAACATATATCCAATTGAAATTATTATTTATTATCAATCGAAAAGATTTTTCATTAGGAGCATAGGATATCAATTAAACAAAAGAAATCACTATCATTTTTCAACATAAAGAGTGGGAGTAAGATACCAATGGTAAACAAAACCAATTGAAAGGTAAAATATGAATTTTCTCCCCCTTTATGAAATACCAAACAAAATGATGCATAAGCTTGTATAAAATACCAATTGAAAAATAACCAATTGAAATATAATTATCATTTAAGGAATCAAGCTTAACATAATCAAATTTTTGTGCTCAAAGATATAGAGATATAGTAAGCACAAATAAAACACATATATATGTATGAAAAATTGAATACCAATCGAAATTGATACTATTTGAAGTGTAAGCATACATATATAAAAACATATATGAGTATACAAAATAAATTTAATAGTGATACCAATTGAAAAGATATAATGATATCAATTGAAACTATAATGAGAATCAAGTGTATAACTCATACTCCCTACCACCCATTTCATGCACATGTTTAAATAGATTTTCAATAATGAGCATATAAGGAATGGTCGCCCAACCAACCGCCCTTTGAAGGGTAGGGATTTTCAAAAATAAGTTTGAAAATAGTTTTAGCAAAATTGAAAACTCTACCAAATGAAGAATACCGCAACTAGTTTAATGATAAACTTATAAACTAGTACGAAATCCTTCAAGTAAGGATAAAATAAGAATATATTCCATAAAACATGAAAATCACTAAACCAATGTCACTCAAAATCTATATAGCATATATAATACTCATGAAAACAAAATCATGAGAAAACATCAAGTAATATGAGTGTATAATTTTTGTGAAGACATAGTCATAGAAATAGGCAATTTGGCTCAATATGAAATTCCTTAAAACATAAAAAAAAAACATGATAATCTAATTTTCATTAAATTTATTTTAATCTTCAAGGTATATGTATGTTTTGTACAAACTAGAGTATACATACATATCTAAACATAAACGACTCCACAAAAGTATATGCATGAAGGCAAATGGCTCAAGGATGTATATGTATAACTATTAGTTTAGACAAAATAGACATATACATGAAGTTTAAACATGCACAAAAATATTGAATACAAGTCAAAATGTATGAATCATCAAAACTAGGCTATACTAGTATATCTATTGGGTACAAATGAGCATTTAAGCACAAACATATAATAATCTATTTGTGGCTCACTAGTTGTACAAGTATATACCTAAGTTTTAATGAAAACTAACATCTAAACATGTAATCAAAACATGAAGCATAAAACAAAACAAAACAAAACTTATATGATCATTATGGTAAATGCACATGTGTTAGAACTAGGACATATACATTAGTTAAACTAAAGTGAGAACACAAAATATAAATTCATATAAACATGGGTGTCTCATTACTAATTATGTATATCACTAATCTAAATATCATGGCATTTAATCGTAAATAATCAAGAAACATCAAAACATGCTAAAATCAATGATATGAAAAGCATGTAAGCTAAATGAGGAGTAAAAGATCGTTACCAAAACTAATAGGGCACATCTTCATATCTCCAAACCATGGTGGTCCTTCCACCAAACTCCCCTTGAAAGTGATGCATCCAAATTGTCATCTTTAAGCTCGGAACGCATCCACCTCAAGACACCATCACTCTCACGTCATGTGAGAGCCCACACCTACATCAAATAGAATAGGAGTGGTCTTTGGTACCCACACTCTTTTGGGTCCATGGGGGTTAGCTCCTTTCCTAACCCAAACAAATTTATTTTCTAAATTAGAATCATGTATCCTATCATAATAAAATTTAGCAAGGTGGCCCTTACGTCCACAATGTGTACAAGTGTACACATGAGTATACATGGTGTTATGAGTGTGAACGTGGGAAGCATGTGTATGCCGTGGTTTGTGTGCATGCATAGGATGAACTTATTTCTTTCGAAACATAGATTCCAAACGTGTGTGGTTCAAAGCACAATGGCTCAAAGTGGAGCCCAAACAATTAACATTTTTCTTCAAAACACAAATATCATTTTTAATACTTGAAGATAAAGTAGAGCATGCAATAGGTGAGCTAGATGATGAAGCTACACTAGTATGACAAATATGAGAATCTAAGTTATTTTTCATTGAAATATTTTTCTTAGAAACCAAATCCAATTCTTTTGAAATAAAAATTTTTATTTTTCAAAGAATCATTTTCTTTAAAACAAAGTCAATTTTGAAGTTAAGTCTCATTTTTCTTCAAAACATTTTCACAATCATTTTTATTTTTCAAAATCTTGTTTTCATTTAAAACAAGTTCAACTTGGGTTTTCAAAGAGTCATACTCATTTGAAATCTCAACCTTCTCTTATAAATCCAAATCAAGTTTTGAACACAAATTCTTATTTCTTCTTTTAGTCCAAAACTTTTCTTTTTCAAAAGGTTATATTTTTCTAATAATTTTTCACATACAATGGAGAGTTCTTCATTCAAAGCATTGGCATCAATATAATCATTACTAGAAGAACTAGCACTATCATCTAGTTGAGATTCCGAATATACCTCAAGGGAGTCATTCCCTTGGACCATGTAGCAATGTTGTTCGGATTCTTCTCCACTAGATTCCTTCTCCATAACGTTTGGCGTTTGAAGCTCGGAGGAGGTCAAAGTGTTCCACACTGCAAAAGCGGAATCACAATGAGAAACTAATATAAGATATTCTTTATTAAGCGTGCTTCTAAGTGCCGTTAGAGCTTGTGCATTAGCATCTATATGCTTCCTATTACCAAGATAGGATTTCTTGGTAGCGGCAAGGAAAATATGCAAGCCTAGGGTTTTTAGGTACATGGACATCCTAGCCTTCCAAACAACAATGTTGGAAGTATCAAACATAGGTGGGGTCATGAAGTCCATGAGTGTGTGTAAACAATAATATGTGCAAATACAAATCTAGATTAGCAAAACCAAGATCACACTCCTAGGTGATTAAACCTAATATCAGGAGCGTAGGCTCTCATACCAATTGAAATACACCTAGAGGGTGAATAGGTATAAGGCTCAATAATGCGAAATTAAAAACTTAATATAACACATTTAATGTAACCAACAAGTGTAGCTGAAGTCCCGGTGAAGGGCTCCGGACTAACTCCTCTGACTTCCTCTAAATAAGAGTTGAAGTGCTATGTAAAGCTCTTTTGGTTAAACACAAGTATGGGCACACAAACAACACAAGCATATATATGATATGATGCAATGCACAATGTAAGAGAGAGTTAGAGTAAGTGGATCAAACGCAAACACCGAGATATGTTTCGAGGTTCGAGCACACAGCTCTATGTCCCCACCTTCACACGGAAGGATTTCCACTAACTCGTCCACACAGGGAACCTCTACTGAGGATTTAGGTAAATACAACCGGAAGTACACAACTCCTCTCTCCAACAAATACAACCTCTCACTAGAGGCAAGGCACAAAACAAATCACCTCTACACTTAGAGGGATAGGCACTTAGCCAAATAAATATCAACCTCACACTTGAGGGATAGGGCTCAAAGCCACACAAACACAATCACCTCACACTTGAGGGATTCCAACACAATCTCTACCTCTCACTAGAGGGAGCCAAATACCACTTCCACAATCACCTCACACTTGAGGGATATCAACTCAATCACCTCTCACTAGAGGGATATCACAAAGATGGAAGGTTATAACACTTTGGTGGTTTATCTCAACCACAAACCAAATCTTTTCTCACTAAATAAAGATCCTAATAGATAAGATAGATAGATAAGCTCAAGTGTGAGAAAATCAAGGTGTTTGAAAATCAAATAACAAAAAAAATACTAGGGAAAATAATTTGAATTTGAAAGAAATGAAGAACAACACAAATATCCCAAATCTCTATTTTTCTTTGATTTTTTCAACTCTTGAAAAACAAATAAAGATGAATCCTTTAGGCTTAAAAACTCTTTTGAAAACTAGTATTAAAACACTTGTAAATGAGAGAAATTTTGCTCTTTGAAATCTTATTGAAAACAATCAAGAAATGGGGTATTTATACCCACATTTCAAATCGGCTCGTTGGCAGCTGAAAAGAGCAATTTGCCCTTCCGGTCGGCGGCCAATGGTCACATTTTTTACCGTTGAGCCCAGCGGTCGACCGCGCCGGTCGACCGAGCCTGGATCCAGAGAGCAACGGCTCTCTGGTCGGTCGACCGCCCGGTTGACCGAGCTGATATAGAGAGCAGAGCTCTCTGCCGGTCGACCGGGGCCATTTTCAGAGAGCAGAGGCTCTCTGGCGGTCGACATTCCGGTCGACCGGCCCATCAGCCTGGCTGCGTGCATGCCTGTGCACGTCAGTCGACCGCACCGGTCGATCGACTACTGCTACGATCTGTAGGATCAGAGCGTGTACTCCGGTTGATGAAGTAGGAATGTAGATGCCGGTTGATGACCCTCGCTCTGATACCAAATGTAGGAATTGGTATGGTTGTTGCCTGTTGATGAACTTGGCTCTCTCCGGCTCTGATACCAAATGTAGGATCGTTGAGATAAGGACTAATTGCGGAATTATCTCTTGTAGGCAACTATAGATCTGAAATAACTCAAGTCAACACAAATCTAAAACTAGACGGATTAGCGTTAAGTAAATAAACAAAATAAATAACTTGCATGTAAAGGAAAACAAATCTCAGAAATTGACAAACGCAAACAAAGAGATTTATCCTGGTTCGGTCCTTGTGACCTACATCCAGTCCCCAAGCCACCCGCTTGAGATTTTCCTTTAAGCTTGATCTTGCCACCCAAAATCAATACAACATGTACACCACTTGTCGAATCCCCTTCGCCAAATGTGTACACCTTCTCTACATCCAAGAGAACACCTTCTCTTCCACCAAGAGAATAAACACCTTGTACAACTTTCTTCTACACCAAGAAGACGCCCTTATACAATGATCTTCTTTGAATGATTACAATGATCCTATAAACCTTGAAATTGAATGTGCTTGTGGACAAGGTTTCTTATAGGAGGGATTTCAGAAATCTTCACAATGGACTTTGGAATTTGGTGAAGAAAACTGAAAGAGAACAAGTTTTCAGAAAACAGAATTTTTTGGACAGAGTTTAAGGCTGAAAACTTTGGATTTTTAATTAGTGATATGACCCTAGGACAATACCCCTATTTATAGGTGAAATCCATAGTAAGTTAGGGTAGTTATCAGGCCAAATTCAAATTTTGAAACGTTGAAAAACACACCAGAATTCACCAACTGCACAGCAGTTACCAACTGCTATTAGTCGACTTGAACAGGAGATTAGTCGACTAGCAGAACAAAAATAAGCATACACTGAATATAATATCAGGTCTACTTGAAGTAATGTATAGTAAAGAACCAATCATACCTCTATAGAGTTTCTGATCAACATTCTTACCATTTTCATCTTTATCTAAAAATGTCGTCGTACTCATGGGAGTATTCTTATGACCAGAATTTTTCATGCCAAATCTTTTTAGCAGTTCCTTTGCATACTTGCACTGAGAAATGAAGATTCTATCCTTCATTTGCTTTATTTGCAGCCCGAGAAAGTAAGTAAGTTCGCCCATGTGGCTCATCTCAAATTCACTCTGCATGGTCTTAGAAAATTCTTGACAAAGATTATCGTTAGTAGAACCAAATAAAATATCATCAACATATATCTGAATGATTAAGATATCTTTATTAACATGTTTAATAAAAAGAGTTGTATCTGCTCTTCCCATCTTAAAATCAGAATTTAAAAGAAAACTTTTTAATCTATCATACCAAGCACGGGGTGCTTGTTTTAAACCATATAAAGCTTTCTTAAGTTTAAAAACATGGTTTGAAAATTTTTCATGTTCAAAACCTGGAGGTTGTTCAACACGATCGACCGGTCCGGTCGACCGACAGTCAGCCAGTCCAGCCTAATATGGGATGAAAAACTTGGTTATGTTTTTATCAATTAAATCTCATAAAATCACATAAATTTCACAAAAATCAGTTCATATTATATCTTTGAAATACAAACATGTTTGAGTAAAAATCAAATCATGTTACAAACATTTTGAACCATTTTTGTGTTGTGAAAAATTTGCCTTAAACCAAAAACTGTATTTTCTAAAAAATAGAATTTTTGAAATGAAAATCCAATTTTTCCAAAACACATGTAAATACAAAAACACGATATTTAAACAACTTTAAAGCATATAGTATATGGATAGAATCCAATATACATGAAAGGTATTATATCTATGTTTTTGACATAAAATCCAATATTGGTTAAATCGAAAACTAAAAACCAATAAATATGAAACTTAAAATAAGTGTGTGTGTTGTGAACTTGAGCATATCACACTATCTAATCTTTACAATGGATCTAAATAAAATCTTAATTAAACAAACCGAAGCCTTCTTGTCTCCAAGCCGACTCGATCCAAACGCGATTCCCCGAGCTTGACTCCAACCGAGTGCTAGATGTGAACAATGACGCTCGAGCTCTTGAATCACCAAGTGAAAGCTCCAAAACACCTTTGTTGAAGCTAATCACCTACTAATAACTTGATCAAATATCTGAAATTAAATATCACAAGATTATTAGTAAACTATAACTACATGAGTTAATCATCATCAAAACTAGAGTGGAGGGCCTCTGGGCCAACAGTTTATCTTCAAGAGCATAAGTTTGATATAGGGCCAGTGTAACAACCCTGATTTTTATTATTAATTTCTGGTTTAACATTTAATTATGAGATAATACTTTGTTCTAATTAATCTGGATCTATTATATCTGAGACCGGTAAAATATTAAGTTACATGATTAATGAGAAAATTAAGTGAACAAATCTCTAAATTTTAGAAATAGATTGGAGATTTAATATATAGCTATAAGTATACAAGACTGTGAACATGAATAATACTTGTAACTCCGGGTTGTTAAACGATGAATTAATATTCTAATCTCAGATTAAATTAGATGGGGCCAGTAAGTGAAATCAATATTTTGAACTGATAATTTTGGTGATAATAATTTATTGGATGTTACACGAAATGGAAAATACGTATTGTGATATTCTAAATTGGTGATACTAGTTATATATATTGAATACATTTAAAATGATATACATACATGGGAGAGTGTGTATATACACATATACATGTATATAAATTATTCATGTATATGTGGAGAGGTAGTAGAGTAATATTTTAAGTGATCATATATGTAATACACATGTGGTATTAATATCATTATAAGTATCTAGCTAAATACCAAAATAAATAATGTGAGTGGGGAGTAGGTGCATGGAGATGAGAAGAGGATGGTTGAGATTAATTCTTGAAACTTGAGTGCTAGGTGTCAATTGAGGGAAAACAAAACAAAGATATTTAAGGGGAAAACTAGCCAAAATCCCTCATTTTTACCGTCACATTCTCTCTCTACCAACCTCCTTAGTCTCCTCTCTTCTCCCTCTCTCTGTGGCCACCGACAAGGTCAAGGCGCTAGCAAGCGGCGGCCGGAGGGGCGGCGGTTTCTTCTTGTTCTTCTTCTTCTTTTCTTTTTTTTTTCCATCTCTTCCTTCTCATCTCACTCGCTCTCTCCTTCTCCCCCTCTCTCTATGACTCTTCTCTCTCTCTCTCTCTCTCTGGCCTGGAAGAACGGCGATCGAGGGGGATATGGGGAGGCCCACCGGCGCCAACGCCGGCCAGGCTCGACGGCCGGAGCGCCGGCCGCAAAGGGTCAGTGAGCAGGCAGCAGGGCTGCCCTGCTGCCTGCGCTGCTGTCAATGAAGAGGAAGAAGGGTAAAAACCCATTTGGGTTTTGGATCCGAACCCGACCCAATCACTTAAAGAAAGGTAAATTCCATTTGACACCTTGAAAGTTTCAGTAATTTAATTTTAGACTCCAGAAAATTTATAATAGGTCCCCAGATAATTCTAAATATTTGATATCTAACCCTAAGTTATTGGTTTGATTTTTGGGTGATAACTTGATCTTCCGGAGTCAGATTCGAGCGATTTTTGAACCATTGTGATCGTGAAATCAAGAGCTATGTATCCACAAGATTAATACCAAAATCAGATAGAGGTGAGTGGGATTTTTAATAAATTATATTGCATTATACAATAATTTCAAAATATGATTTATGATGAATAATAACTTATTTAATATAGAAGCTTGGAATAAGGTGTACAAGGGCATTGACATGTACATTACTGAATAGAAGTCATTATGATTGATATGAATGTGATGGGTGTATGTTACTTGATTTATGTACATAATATATATGGGTGACATGTTTTGGTTAAGACATTTGTGTGAATATTCTTATAAGAATACAAGCTAACAGGTAAACACTAATTGAGAGTATCATTGCTTCCATATATGAAATTATGTGCATAATATATGAATCTTATAGAATTGAATATGCTGATATCGTGTGTATAATATGTACATATATATTATGTTATGGAGGAAGGGATCCGTATTGCACGGGCGGAGTGCGAAGACGGTGCTATATAAATATATCTGGAGGAAGGGACCAGTATGACATCGGAGGAGGGAGAAGACGGGGTATATATCATATATCGGGAGGAAGGGACCCGTATTACACGAGCGGAGTGCGAAGACGGTGCTACGATATACATATATTTGCAACTTTACAAATGATTGAGAATGAATGGTTATGTGTGTGTGTGTGTGACACTAAGGGTATGTTGGATGTGTTGTTGTATATGGTAATGGATACATCTCGCACTGGTTATATGTGCACCTATCAGTATAAATTGAACAATAGCTGGAAGTAAATAGACAATCAAATAGAAGCATTCATTTATCACATATTTCATGTACCACATACATCGTATTTTCATGTATCATGTATGCTACACACCGTTAATACCATACTACAATTAAGAATGAGATTAACTCCACTTACTGAGATGTCGAGCTCACCCCGCTAGCTTCATGTTTTTCAAGGCAAGCCGGAGATAAATAGCGGCTAAAGGCAAGGGTAAAGCACTGGAAGGACTCAAAGCATTCATTGTGTGGGCCTACCAAGCTTTTATAATGGTTTATAATTGAGTATGTTGTTTATATGTATGTATATAGAGTTAATGTTATAGATTAGACTGAATAGTTGAATATGTGTGATTTGATTCGATGATGTATATCTGTAGACCTGTGTATAGTTCTATATGGATATTATCTTGAGTTGGCTTGTCTTAGACGGTGATACCGATAAGAATATTCCCAAGTAAGTGTTTAATTTATTATCTTGAGTTGTATCCACATGATGAATTTGAGAGATTTATAAGTAGGCGATGTCAAGCCGAAATTGTAATATAAACTGCGTGGGATATTGTTTATAGATATATGATCGATGTAAATTTTAAAATAGTATGCATCAATGTATCAGAGTAGACTCCGTATTATAGAGAGAATGCTGCCGAAAATTTGATGAATTCAGAGATGATTATAAATATTATATGATTGATTAGCATAAATGGATTGGATTAAAGTTAACTCGATGATTAAATCTGAGACCATTACAGCTAGAGGATGACCCCACATCCTTGAATGAGGCCAAACTCAGTATTCACTCCACTAAGTAGTCAAATGTCATGAAAGATGACTTAAAATCCATGAAGGACAACGATATTTAAGATTCAGTAGAGTTGCTTGAAGGAAAGAACAGATTAATTGCAAATGGGTACTCAAAATTAAGCGGGATTCAAAAGGCAATGTCGAAAGGTATAAGGCACGTCTTGTCGCAAAAGGATTCACTCAAACAGAGAGCATTGACTATAAGGAGACTTTCTCCTTATTTTTTCATTAAGAATTCTTTTAGAATTATCATGGCACTGGCGGCTCACTTCGACTTGGAGTTACACCAAATGGATGTTAAGATTACCTTCTTTAATGGTTGCATTAAGGAAGAAATCTGTATAATGCAACTAAATTTTTAAAACGAAAGGTTCACAATATTTGGTTTGAAAATTAAAGAAATTCATTTATGGTCTAAAGCAAGCATCCGTCAATGGTATTTGAAATTTGATCAAGTAATATCCGTTTTTTGATTTTAAAGAGAATGTGGCTGAGCAGTGCATTTACCATAAATTTACAGAGAGTAGACTTATATTTCTTGTGCTATATGTGGATGACATTCTAATAGAAAGTAATGATATGACTCTTTTACTTGAGACCAAAAGTTTTTTCCTCAAAGTATTTTGAGATGAAAGATCTTGAAGACGTTTCTTTTGTGATAGGCATCCGGATTCAATGTGACAGAACACATTTATCACAAAATGCCTATATCAATAAGGTGCTAGATAGATGTGGCATGAAGAATTTCTCTAGGGGAGATAAATTTGTCTACTTAAATGTCCCAAGAACGATCTACAAAAAGAGCAAATGAAAGACGTTTCATATGCATTAGCAGTTGGAAGTCTGATGTATGCTCAAGTTTGTACCCATCCAGACATAGCATATATCGTTAAGAAACTTAGCAGATACTTGATCAATCCTGGAATTGATCACTGGAAGACTCCAAAAAGATAATGTGATATCTACAGAAGACTACATTAAATCTGATTAGTTGCAGCTGATCGGACACACAGATTCAGATTATGCTGGATGTACAGACAATAGGAAGTCCACTTCAGATTATATTTTTTCTGATTGCAGGAAGATGGTGGATTTAGTCGAGAGGCCATTACAGCTACACTGTGGTAATAAGAGCTATAGAGTTCTACTGTAATAATGACAAGAGTTTAGCAAAGTCGAAAATATCGACATCAAGTTTTTTGTCATCAAGGATAAAATTCAGAATCACATTGTGTTTGTTGATAGTGTTAGTACTATTTTTAACATTAGATATCCACTCATTAAAGGACCTCCACCTAAAGTCTTCTTAGAGCATATTGCTCATATGGGGTGTTTAGTCATAATGATATCCGAGTTTAGTGGGAGTGGATCATTTTATGTAACATACATTATTTCTAAGTGCACTTTATGTATATTTGTTGATTCTGATAAATAAAATTATAATTGCTTTTCTTAAAGTCGTCTTTTGCGCATTTGAGTTTGTTGAATTAACAATTAGACTCGTTGGAGTCATAAAGTTAGACTAGTTGGAGTCATAAGGTTAGACTTGTTGGAGTCATAAAGTGAAAACTAGTTGAAATTGTACCTTATTTGATTAGAGGACATTTCCATGCCACATGTCCACATTTGGTCTATGTCGTTAAGGGTTCTGAAACTTGTGATGTGGAAGTTCCTACCTCGATTATATAGAAGGTAACGATTGCCATGTTCAATGGCAGGATACTTAATGGACCATATTGTTTTTGAAACGTGGTTTATTAACGGTTAAAGTTTTGGTACCATAAAGTTATGTATAACATCCTTCTAGTATGACTTGTTTGGCCCAAGTGGGAGATTGTTAGACTTCTTTAGATAAAGGCTAAATTAATTTGAGCATATACAAGTCTAATTGGATTTTTACACCTGTCTCATAAGCTATGTTGTTGGACCCAATAAAGAATTGATCAAGCCTAATGGGTGGGTCTAAACATGTTTCATTTACACTTTGTCATGAGTGTATTAAAATTAAGATGTGGGACCATTTACATGTGTGGAACTCGTGTTATCAATCAAACGTCTAGATCTATGATGAGTTGAATTAGAATTCTTTGATGCTATATATATCATAGGTAGAATTTCCTCTCCACCACCAATCTATCATAACCTAATCTCTCTCTTGGAGACTTCTCATCTCATCAAAGGATCAAGAAGAGAACTTGGTGGCTGAAGAGAAGAATTTCTTCTCTCAACTCTGTTATTCTCGAGATCGTGTAACCTTTAGCATCTCTTTTGTAATGGAATGAGGTATGCCTAAACCCTCATTTTCTTTGATTTTGATAAAGAGGCTTTTAGTTTTTGCGTGGATCTTATATGAAATAATTATTAGATCCAACAGTAAATTGTTTCATTATAACTCAATTTTGAAATACCTAGGAATATAACACAAAAGCAGAAACTTGAAATTATAATTCATTACTTTTTTCTTTTTACATTTATTTACGGGCGTATTTCATAAACTTACAAACACAAACAAATAAAGCCACATACGGGGACAATTCGACCTACACAATAATAGAAATTGGAATGAGTGTTTTGCTTCCCCAACTGAGCTGTGGCTGATTGTGAATACATGAGCTACGTCTGTGTTTTAGTGCACGCATTAGTTTTTAACTTGTTGGGAGATGAGCACACAACCTCCCATCCTAATTTTTAGTGGCCCATCACCATCAAAATTACTCAGTCTAGCCACTGGATTGTGAGAGAGAGAGAGAGAGAGAGAGAGAGAGAGAGAGAGAGCTCTCTCTCTCTCTCTCTCCCTCCCTCCCTCCCTCCCTCCCTCTCTCTCTCACACACACACACACACACAATGTGAAGTGAGCTTGAGAAAATGTGGAAGGTGTTTGTTTAATTGACAAGGTCAGTCACATGGGATTGTGGGGTATGGCCGGTTACCTTCTCTTAATCCTTCCACTGCCTCCCCTCTATCATTGCCTCCACATAAAAATATAATAATTAACTTTTGGAGGACTGTTTCCTTTCTTAATTTATTAATTACTAAATTAATTACGGACTAAACCATCTTTATGAATCTTAATATCCTCTAATCTATCTGTCTGTACTAGCTCAATACGTTGTCTACAAACGGTGGAACCACAAAGGGAGAATATCTCTCTCTCTCTATCTATCAATCTACATTGTAAAAAGGAGTGAAAATATTAATGAACTTCGTGGGAGTTTGTTAAGTGTTTAGTTTGATTTAGTGGGATCACTCAACACTCAACACACT
Organism: Agave tequilana; assembly: GCA_038442645.1. Taxonomy (NCBI): domain Eukaryota; kingdom Viridiplantae; phylum Streptophyta; class Magnoliopsida; order Asparagales; family Asparagaceae; genus Agave; species Agave tequilana. The sequence goes on from JAVJIF010017476.1 coordinate 31,424, forward strand.
ATATATCCTTGGTCCCTGCTTTAAAGCAAAAAGTTTATTCTCTTTATGTAGATTTATCCTTGTCTCTCTGCCAAACATAGTACAATCTAGGTGAATTGATATGTAGTCACAAAAATGAACACTTTTCCATCACTTCTTAGATAATTATGTTAAAAGAAGTTTTTTCTACTTTCTATGTGAGACTAAACTTTTATGTACACCGTAACTAATAGGAGCTGGCGGAAGTGAGACTCAAGAAATCATGAACAATCTTTAAAACCAATTGAAAATTAGATATACTTATTTGAAATCTTTGAAAACACATTTGAGATTTCAGCCTTTTGTCATTCAAGTCCACCAGACTTTTGAGCATAGTGCTCCAATGCAATGGAAATTTCGAACTAGAAATAGCAAAAGCAACAGTAATGCAATCACAAAATGCACAAAATGTAACCAAGAAATATTGTTATATTGATTAGTCAGATGTTGACTCAATGGAGAACTGGTGGAGACGTTGATGGCGCAAGAGGCAATACTACATGAGGAAAATGCAGTACATAACTTAGAGAAGTTAGCTTGTCATCTTCAAACAAAACTTTGTCACCAGTGACACTGTGCAGTTGGAAGTTAGAGCTCAAAAGTCATTGGAAGCTACAGTAATTCCCACTGAATTTGCCTGATGATGTGGGGGTTTTGAGTGTTCATGGTGGTTGGCGGTGTTGGACTGCTTCAATACTCTTCTTTAAGAGAGGCAACGTGTGAAACATTGTGGCCAACCCTAGGCCAAGGGCCCAGCACGTTTGCTTGATTGGTGCTATCAATATTGGCAATATTGTTGCTTGGACTGGTGAGCTTGAAAAAGCGCAAGGCTTCTCTCTTGCTCTCTCAGGAATTGAATTTGGGAAGTGTGTTGGATTGCAACTTCCTCTGAAAGTGGTAGGAAGTGACAAGCATTCAACAATCCAATTACACAATGTACATGTAGCGTTTGTTTCGCGTAAAAGTCCGTAAATCGTAAATGACTTACAACCCAGTTACAACTACGGCGTTTGTTTGGACCGTAATTCGTAAAAGGCTTACACAATCTAATTATCACTCACTTGCAACCCAATTACCACTCACTTGCAGCCCAGTTACAGTTAATTTTGTGGTCATACAAATTTGTATTATTTTTTTATGTTAATATTAATTTTTTTTAATATTTATCATTTTTAATATTTATTTGCAATATTAAAACTTTTTAAATCACCAAATAGTTAATTTTGTGGTCACCTTTTTCACTTACGACTTACACATTACGACAACCAAACACCGTAAAACACAATACACTTTTCCACTTACAACTTTATATTACCAACCAAACACCATAAAGCTTACATGCATGTAACTCATTTACAACTGTAAAAGACTTTACCAATTACGACTTACGAATTACGGCCAGTTACGGCAACCAAACAGGCCAACATAACAACAGTTCGCACCACATAACACTTCTAGTCTCCAATATAGATGGTTGTTTTCTTTTTTTTTCCCCCCCTAAGGTGCAATCAAATGAGCCATGAGTGCCTTTGAGACTTGTAGAAACATCAATCTTTTTGTTTTTGAGAGAATATATAAGCAGGCGAGACTGCTCTCCAGGAGCTATACTATTTAAATTGTGATCGAAAGTCATTATTATCACCTCTTTTTTGAAAATAGGAAGAAAAACATAATAAGAATTCCTACTAGTTATGTTGGTCAGAGTGTTAAATTTTTTCACAATTCAAGTTTGTTTAGAAGATATCTGACAGTCTAGAAGATTTTACACTGTGTTTCATAACTTTTCTTTTATTTATTTTATTTTTATTAGACTTCGTCATTGCAACAATTTTATCTGAGTTCGAGTCATAGTAAAATTGTTTAGTTGAGCTAAAGTAGTTTTAATACATTCATTTAAAGTTTATATCAATTATGGTTCACACGTTTCCTCAACTTTCAGAGATTTTTCTTTTCTTTGTGGATTTCAAGTTAATCATATTATCGACTCATGCATGAGTTTTTTTTTGCCCTGTGAATTTCAACTGTTTCAGTATCAATCTAGATCAAACATGCTCTCTTCATCTTTTTAGGAGTTTATGATGTTGAAGAACTTAACTAAAACAGAACTAAATTTATACCAAAGACATATCATAATAAGCCTGATATACGTTACAAGATTTGTATATAATAATAATTCATATACATTATGTATCACATAAAATTATTTTCAGTTTGTTATTGAGCTTTAAATTTGTTTAGTATCATATTCAAAGATCCCAAATCTATCTTTTTAGAGTTTAAGTACCATTTTTGAACTAGAACTCGGTGAATGTCTAAACAGTCAGATTGGGTTGCAACACCATTTACAGCTCTTCTTATTGTGATAATTTATTATTTTTGGGATTAGTTTTTTTTCTTTTCTAGTCTACTTCCATGAGAAAACTTCGTTCTCCTCTCTTTGGATTCTCTCTTCTGAAGTAGTCCTCTTCCTCTTGATCATTCTTCGGGGAAAAAAAAAAGGTACAAATTAAGGGGAAAAAATTGAAAAAAACCTAAAATATATCATTATTTTTCTATACCCACCTGTATTTGTTGCCACCATATCTTTTTCACTTTTCAGGGGTCTAAAAGCAACTCTATTTCAGATTACAAACGAGTTCATACTTTCATAGCCTTTTTGGCAAAACTATTAACGTATTTAATGGACAGTGGAGAGTTTGACGATGACCTCAGAGCTTAGCTTCGCTTAAATAAGAGTACTCTCATTAGATAAAATCCTCGAGTAGTTCTCAATTATTTGAATACGCGGCTGACTATTTAGCTTGCCTTGCCATGGTCCATTGACTTGAGAAGCCTAAAATTTAAGTATTCATGCATCTGGCTTTGCCAAAAGGATCCCACGCGCATGCAGTGCTCTCCATGACTTTGACTTCATCATGTGAGCTGGGAAAGCGCTAGGGTTTACTTGTCAAGGGCAAAACAACTTGGTGACTTTTTCTTGCTTTTAACTTGTGATGAAGGAATTGGGATAAGAGTTCTGAAAAGATCTGGACCTAAACCGAGCCGAATCCGAGTAGAACCCAGCACTGATCTGCCTTCAAAATGCAGAGTTTATTCATTGATAAGTGTCTAATATTTATGAGATTAGAGTAGGGCTATTTGCACTATTTTTTTTATATTACATTTTATTATTACTTTATAAATTGTGAGTTACACTAAGTAATTAATAAGGAGGGGAGTCACAATTCAAGAGAGTGTGACTCACAATTCATAAAATAGTAGTATAACATAGTATTAAAAAAATAGTACAAATAGCATTACTCATGAGATTGTGAAACTAGTTGTAAATATGTTATTGTTGTGTTAATTAACTTGCAAGTTTTCTAAACGTAATAAAACTATGAGACTTGATTAACACTAGTATTTAATGCTGTGGATTTCATTGCTAAGTCTGAGTATTAGCTAAAAATAAGACTCTCCCAACTTTTCTTGAGGTTGGCACTAAACCATTGGCACTAAACCAAGACACTCTGGATCTGACTATCGTTGCTTATGTTTAAAAGTATAAGGACGTTTAAAAATATAAGGACTCAGGGCACCATCCCAAATGACTAACCTTCTAAGTGGAGCAGCCAAATCCTTATATACCCATGCTCAGTCGAGATCGAGATCCTCTTCATTGCGTTACAGCACACGCCACGCCTTATGTGACACTCTAGACATATTCTCAATCAAGATCGAGATCATCTTCACTGCATTACAGCACACGCCTTACGTGACACTTAAACCACGACACCTGGATTTGATTATCGTTGCTTATGTTTAAAAGTATAAGGACTCGGGACACCATCCCAAAAGACTAGCCTTCTAAGTGAAGTAACCCAAATCCTTGTATATATATACTCATGCTCAATCGAGATCGAGATCCTCTTTACTGCGTTACAACACACGCCTTACGTGACACTCTATGAGAAAATCATGTGCCTCAATTGAGATCACTCTTCACTGTGTTGGATGACAACACGTCTTACGTGCACACCTGCTCAATCGAGGTGACTCCTTTTCACCTGTTCACTGTGTTGGATGACAACACGTCTTATATGAAGCTCCTGGAGCACACCTGCTCAATCGAGATCACTCCTTTTCACTGCATTGGATGACTCTTCCCTGCGTTGGATGACAACACGTCTTACTTACTTACATGAAGCACCTGGAGCACTCATCTTCACTGCGTTGGACAACACGTCTTACATGACTTCTCTCGAGAGCTCAAGGCATGACTCTGATATCATTTGTAAGGACTCGGTGCACCATCTTAAAAGACTAGCCTTCTAGGTGGAGTAACCCAAATCCTTATATACCCAAGACCATTCTCATGTCTAGCCGATGTGAGATTATTTATTCGCACAAATCCCAGCAAAAAGGACAATGTGTTAAGGTGACTATTCAAATATTTAAGTAGAAAGTTTAAGTTTCAGATCTGCATAATGTACAAATCGTATTGGAAAATGTATTTCTTTTGTAATAAAAAAAACATTTTAGAAGAAAACAGAATCCAAAAAGGAAAAGGCTTGATCCGAAGTGGAGAATGCATCCCCAGAAATCAGCATGTGAATGGTTGAATGATCTGTTCACTGTAGGAACCGAAATAAATAGCTGATCCTAATCTTACCCCTCATTTCGTTATTTGTCCCAAAAGAAGCAAATATATTGTTTGCCCCCATTGGCGTGTAACGTTTCAGATAAATACAAATGATTAAAGGGTTAATTTTCAAAAAACCCTCAAATAATAAATAGTTTTAAAAATCAACTTTCTCTCAAATTAATTGCAAAAATTGACCTCTGATATGTTACGTTGGCGGCGGGACGGTCTCCCTCGCCAGCGCGGTACTCGAGCACGTTTGGATCATTTTTGGGCTCGTTCAAAGTTGTCAATCTCGAACGGGAATAATTTGACAACTTTGAACAGGCATAATTTTTTTGCTATATATTTGTTCGTTTTGAAATTGACAACTCCGGACCAAATTTTTTTTTTTTTTTTTTTTTTTCAAATTTGACCCGTTCTGGGTTGCAAACCTCGACGAGCGAAATTTCTTTTTTTTTTCTTTTTTAATTTTACAAGAGTGCGTGATTCACGAATTCCGTAGTGTATGATTCACGAATTCAAGAATTTAGGTAGTGCATGATTCACGTGTGTAGTGCATGTTCACGGAATGCGTGATTCATGTAGTGCAGTGCATGATTTAATCAAGTAGTGCATGATTGATGAATTAAGGTCTGTTCAGGGTTACCAACCTCGATGAATCTGATTTGGACAAAATTGTCAAGTTAGACTTGTCTTGGGTTGGCACCCTGGCAAGGGTAAAATAAAAAATAAAATAAATTTGCTCTTGTTCAGAGTTGTCAATCCGAACAAAGCAATACACAGTCCAAAAAAAAAATTTGGCTCACTCTGGGTTGGTCATGACGTCGCGCGGGTGTCACGCTGGCGGAGCGAATCGTCTGGCCGCCGATGAGTTGTGACTAGGGGTGCCACTGGATACGGATTATCCGCGGATATCCGCATCCGAATCCGCCTCCAATCCGGATACGGATATCATTTTTTCACATCCGTCAATATTCGTATCCGTATCCGTATCCGAAAGGTAGGTGCGGATACGGATATGATAAAAGTAATATCTTATTCGTATCCGATCCGATATCCGAATGTTGCGTGCTTCATAATGATATCAGTATGGAGAAGACTATTCTTCAATGGAATAAGGTATTAAATTTTGATATTTTGAGTTGGTGAAAAAGTAATAGTGAAAAGTATTCGATTCTTGCAAGAGCATCACATGATATTTTGAGTATTTCGACATCAACCATGTCATCCGAATCGGCATTTAGCACCGGAGGACGTGTAATCTATTGTTATAGAAGTCAAATGACAATGAATACGATGAATGTATTGATATGTACACAATAATATCATGGTATGTATCACATTTAATATTGTAATAGATGAGATAAAAAGTAATATAAGTATTTCTGTTTAATTTATCTTTAACCATATCCATTTTTAACATATCCGATTAGTATCTGCATCCGATCCGCTAATATCCGATTTATATCTGATATCCGATTTTGGCGGATACGGATATCATTTTTTTCACATCCGCCAATATCCGTATCCGTATCCGTATCCGAAGGTTGGGTGCGGATATGGATATGGTAGAGGTAATATCCGATCCGTATCCGATCCGATGGCACCCCCAGTTGTGACATGTTAGAGGTCGGCTTTTGAAATTAATTTGAAGGGAATTTTTATAATCAAAACAGATGGAATGAAGGTTTTCTCCTGTGACTCATATAGAAACTTGCCCGTCCGTCCGTCCGTCCGTCCGTCTTCATTTATGAGAGAGAGCACCGTCTATCTTATTTTTTCTTCCTCTCTCAACTCTCCCTTTCTTCTTCCTCTTCTTTCATCTTTCTCCTGAGCGATCGGACGGTTCCCCAACGGTTTACTAGTAATTTGAGGGTTGGTTTGAAAAATAGCCTGCGCTCCAATCTTCACTCAATGATTAAATACTCCGGTCCGGCAATTCCTAATCTTACCACTCATTTCAATATTCTGCACTCCAATCTTCACTCATCTCGCTTCTCAAAGCGCATGAGACAGACAAAGGGGGTTTATTTATCAATAATTTCGCATTCATATACAAACCGTATTCCCCAGCTCACAGAGTGCTTCCATTCATCTCGCCGAACACAGAGAGGCGAGAGGTGGGGAGGGCTCGCTTGATTTGCGTTGGTGGCGCAATGGCGGCGGCACCGGTGAGGGCGCGGGCCGATTACGATCACCTCATCAAGGTCCTCCTCATCGGCGACAGCGGCAAGTTTTTTCCCCCCTCAAAAGCCCCCGCCTCTTTCCCCCTATTTGCAAACAAAATCTATTTTTTTTTCACTTAATTTGGTTGCTGAGCTTGTGTTCGAGTTTTTTTGTGTTTTGGGGTTAAAAAAGGGTGATTTGTAATTCTATTGGCTAATTTTGGAGTACTTGTAAAGACTCTTTTGCTCAGAGATATATGATTATATTTTTTCATTTGTCAGATTTAAGAGTTGCATTTTGTGCAAATAATTGTATTTGTTTTCCTTATAATTTCTTACAGAGATTTTTGTAACCTTTAATGATGATTGAAGTCAAACACACAAGTCAATGCCTTAGAAAGATTATTGTTTTTCTTTTTCTAAAAAAGTATATGCATCATCTATTCTGTTGAATCATTGAAAAAGTTAATATCAAGTTAATTTCATGAAACAGTTTCTTCCCTTTAGCTGTGGCACAGAGAGCTAAGATGCTTCTTAGTGATGTGTTGAATACAAGTAACGGTTAGTTTCATAAATGTAATTGAACAAAATGGTGCCAAAAGAAGCATAGTTACAAGACGCTTAGAAACCATTGGACCGGGATCACATATAATGTGTATATGTGAAGTCATTTGCTTGTTATACATATATAGAGGAAAACCCTATTCTTATTCCTGAAGTTGGAACCTAGATCTTTTAGGGCACTTTCACTTCACCCATTTTTCCCGGGCAATGCGGTGGGGCCCACAGAAATTCTTAGGAAAACACCCTCATCAGTGGCGAGCCTCACACTGCCCGGTTACAAGCTCAGTCACGAGGAGCCCGGGCTTGAGCCCTGGCGAATTGATTTTTGACTAAAAAAAGCCGTGGTGCCCTTTGCCTGGGTACAGCAGTGGAAGTTCTCTTACATGTTGTCTACAATAATGAGTTCCTTTTGTTGTCTTACTTGGCAAACTCATCTCGATGGTGAAAACTTAGCTTTTACCAAGAGCGGCTAGGTGAGATGGTTAAGACATTGCTCTCTGAAACAATTAGTCTTGAATTCTATTTTCACCATCAGTAATTGGGGTGCCACTAGGGGATTATTCCTGGATAAATGACCGGTGTGTGGCGTATGCCTGAGGAATTAGGTTGGTGCTCTAAGAGGTTTGGGTACCTACATTAGAAGAAGGAACAAGGAGGCGGAGGAGGAAACCTAGATTTTTCTTTTGCGACTTTGGATTCTTGCACCCAAATTATGTTTTAGAATTGCAACCAACTCTTTTATTTGTTGGTAATGCTAGAATAAGTTGCTTTTGATGACATGTTGAGTGAACTTAGTATTGGCATCCTGTCTAATTAGCATAACTACCTAATTGTACAAGATCAGTTTGCATTGATTAAACTAATGGGGACAAGTCAGTTTGATGGTATAGATAGAAAAACTGAAAAAGTTAAATTTTGATTTCAATGGGCGGCTTGGTATGAAGTATGCATGATCACCTTCTCTCTCAAATCTTAACTATGCTATGCATATTTTCTTCATGTGTAATTTGACTTGATAAATTTAGTTAAAGAAAGAGTAGTATATAGCCAATAACCATAACCATCAAGCATAGCAACTGAGCTTAGCTCATGTGTTATACTTCCTTCCCATGTGGGAAGGTGTTGGTTTGAATTTCTCCATCAATAGTGGCCAAGGAGATATTCAAATTAAATTCCAGGGTGCACTATTTCATTGCAAGCTTATTAAGAAACAACTTGAGTTTATCACAGAAGGAAGTGAATGCGATTTATGGGGACCTGGGTTGCAGTAGGACCAAGTATGATCTACTAAGCAACGATTATCCTCTTTATGTAAGTTTATTTCTCCCTTAAAGGGAGCTTCTTAGCTCCCATGTGAGGTTTTTTTTTTGCCTCCCTCTCTGGGGTGCCTTCCTCCACTTTTGTAGCTTTCTCCTCCATAATGATGGTCTACAGGCCTTTTTCAAAAGAAAAAAAAACATTAAGCCTTGATCTACTCTTGTGTGTTTTCTTTATGAGTATTTTAACCACTATTGCAAAGGACACATGGTCCTAAGAAGCACAAACATGGATCAGTCAACATGATGTGTTACAGCCCGTTAACGTCATGGTTACTCGGAGAAAGAACCCACTGCATCGTGCAGCAGATCATGACCATCCTTTCATTTATACTGCAATCTTCAGTTCTTCACCGGACAGTATGTTGTGTGTTATGCACGGATACTATTCACTGGACAGTATGTTGAGTGTCGTGTGTGTGTGTGTGTGTGTGTGTTTTGTGTGTGTGTTGTGTGTGTGTGTGTGTGTGTTTCTTTCCGTAGGACCATTGGGGTCAAGTTACAAGTCTCACCGCCCCAACTATGTATCCAGGACGTGAGGTCCCAGCTAATGTCTCATCAATCTAGTTTTATCTGGATTTGTTCCCGTATCTGATGAGAGATTCTTCTCCAGACTACATCTGGTGAGGTTATTATACGGTCAAAGATTATATGGTATGTGTAATGTGCCAACTCTTGCTTGGCTCAAATGCTTTATAAGTTTCATTCCAGTAGCCCCTTGGGAGATGTCGGGAGAGTCAGAAATCCAGAAACCACTTGATTAACCACTTTTAGATGCACAGGGAGCCCTAAGGATCCTGTGGCAGCAAATGTTTTAGTCTTGAGTGGCTTATGGGTTGGTTTTTACCAAATTCATTTGAAATAAAATGGCTGTTTCCCAACAACTCTAATAACAGTCCAGACTCCAGAGAAAGAAATATCAATTCTATCAACCTGAGAAGAAGGAGAGCATGGGTCACAGTAGAGTTGTGGTTCCTCTAAGAATTTCTAACGGATTTTTCTTGTTGAATAAATAAATATTCATCCAATAAAACTGATGGGCCATATTGTCAAATGGAACCAGCTTGATTCCTTTGCTTCATGTCGGATTGTCGGGTCTATCTTTTAGCAAATTGGAAGCAAGCTCTCTGGATCTTTTGGGTTTTCATTTTTCTCGACGTTCTTTCTGTTTCTTTTCTTTTTTCCCCTCCTTTATCAAAAGTAGAGAAATAGCAAGGTACAGAAATATTAACAGTGCAAAATTCACTTCCATCTCGCACCAAAAAGTACAATCAAGTCCAGCATTGCTGCATCAGTGACCAGAATTGAATAGCCAACACAAGAAAACTTCTAAAAAGAAAGAATAAGAAAAGGTCATATGTGATATGGTATGACTGGAGCATTAGCTCCATTCTAAGTTCTCAAAAGAAAAAGTCAGATCTGCTCAATCATTACGGCATAAAGCACGGTAACAGAACCTTCACCATCCTTTATATGAATCCTTCATTCAGAAACATCTGGAAACATTCAGAACCTATTACATCAACCCTATGATAAACCACAAAAAGGGGAGAGAAAAATGGAAAAGAAAACACAGACCAACACAGAACAATGACACCATAAAGCACAATTGCAGAACTTCCCACATCCATCGTGTGAATCTTTTATCCAAATGGAGTATTTGTTGACATATCTTAGACAAAATGCTCTAGGCACCCTTTACTGAACTGATTTACCTTCAATATTAGGTGCCCTGATCTCTCCTGTTGATGGTTTCCCTGCTGTCATGTTCCATCTATTGCATATATTGCTGCTAATCCTCACCGCTTTCCAGGATAAATATCCAACTAAGCCAGCAGCTCTGTTGGCTTCATCGGATTCCCTTTAACTTCCCCAAGCTCATCCGCATGCGAGTCTGGTCTGATGACCACATAAATGTGAGGTTCTATACATGATGTTGTGATGTGTCCTGCATAAAGAAATATCATATGCACTATGAGGTGTTATAATAATTGATCTTACATACACTGTTATCAGTTGAACTCTTTCTCCACTGCCCCTTATCCTCAGGTTTAGCCTTTTTTGGTAGTATTTAATGTTACAGCTTGTTTGCAGCTCTCTTTGGTCTAGCAGTACATTTTCTTCTGTTAGCAAAATTGATGAGGTTATGTAGGCTTTGGTGCAGGTTTAAGTGCACACCCACTTGTGATTCTCTCTGTTGTGTATCTGATGCGCCTGAACTCATTACTGTAGGGGTTGGAAAGAGTTGCTTACTCTTACGGTTTTCTGACGACTCTTTCACCACTAGTTTCATCACCACAATAGGGTGTGTCCTCAAAATTAAAATCCTCTGTTTGCAGTGCATTGTTTTGTTCTGTGCTACATCTCTAATGTTGGAATAGTAAAATTTTATCAGGATTGACTTCAAGATCAGGACCATCGAGCTTGATGGAAAACGTATCAAGTTGCAGATTTGGGATACAGCTGGCCAAGAACGTTTTCGAACAATTACAACTGGTAGTTCCCTTTTATGTTTTCACCTTCGCAGTATAAACCTCACACCTTAGGTGATGAGTGAATCTTATTGTTATTGCCTTCCATGTCTATTATATCATGTTCTTCCCTATCAACTATTTCTTGTTGATACCTGGATACATTTTTCCTTGGGGAGTTCCGGCACTCCATTGTCACTCTTTCTTTCACTTTTTATCGACAGCTTATTACAGGGGAGCCATGGGCATTTTACTGGTGTACGATGTAACTGATGAATCTTCTTTCAACAGTATCCAGTATCTTGTTCTGATCGTAGTTTTTCCCCTCGTAGCCTTTTCTTTCTCAATCTTATAAACTAGAGTATGATGATTATGTTAATTGTAGCCCCTGATTAAAACCCTAGACATAAGAAACTGGATTCGTAACATAGAGCAGCATGCATCCGACAATGTGAACAAAATCTTGGTGGGCAACAAAGCTGATATGGATGAAAGCAAGCGGGTAATGTATATATGAAACACCTGTGTATATGGCCAGAACACATTCGATTCTATTTGTAATGGGACTTTTGCTGCAGGCTGTGCCGACTTCACGAGGCCAGAGTCTGGCTGATGAGTATGGCATCAAATTTTTAGAAACTGTAAGTTTCATCTGTTGCCAGTGAATATAAGGTTCTTCATCTCAAAGTCTGTCAGAACCTTGAACTTTTTCTTTCTACCCTAACATTGCGGTGCAGAGTGCGAAGACAAACTTAAATGTTGAGCAAGTGTTCTTTTCAATTGCAAGGGACATAAAGCAGAGACTCGTAGAGACTAATGCCAAAGCTGAGGTACGATTTAATCACCATGTACTGACATCCTAAGCTTATGTTCACATTTTGACATTCTTTTGTCGTCCAGCCTCAAACGATCAAAATCAATCAGCCAGAACAAGCTAAAGGCCCCAACACTGTGGCAAAGAGCTCGTCTTGCTGCGCTTCTTGATGGGAGGCAATAGATGAGATCGTTCGAGGCTTCATTCGTCATCATGCTCCAGTAGCCAGGAATACTTTCCATTTTGCTCAGGAGATATGAATAGCAAAATTTCTGATAGCAGGGAGATGTTTCTTTATGAAGTCATTTACTGTAACGCATGGACATGGCTAAGCCTTCTTATCCAGTTGCATTAAAACTAACGAATGTGCTGACTTGTTCATTTCTAGGGAAATTAGATCTATAAAATATGTAGTTGTTCTAGCAGGACCTTACATTTTCTTCTGTTTCATTGCTGCATACTTTCTCAATTCTATTTTTTTTTGTTTTTATCTGTGTATGTGCGCGTGAGCGCACGTGCTTCACTATTTGCTTTTACTTGAACAAGAAGTTGGTTGATTTGCCTTATACGAAGTTCAACAATTTCACCAAATCAAATGTGTTTCAATTACTGAAAGGAGCTTCAAAAACTGAAGAATCTATATCCGAAAAATGCAGAGGTCCTTGATTTTCCTAGACAAGTTAAGGATGCACATATGAATACTGGAAGTAGTTAAGAAAATTTTTGCATACTTTCTATAAGGTTCCTAACCAATTATATTTGTATCTTGAGTACAGACGCCAATGGAGTTGCTCATGATTTAGCTATTGAAGCCCCTTCTCTACATTTGGATGGCATTTGGTCTACGCGATTCACTCCATTTAAACAAACTACAGCTTAATCTAAAATCAAAATACAAAGAAGATGAAAACAATGACTTAGACCCTTTTCCTTGATCTTGATCCTTAACCTGTTAATAAGCAAGGAAGGCTACATCAATTGATGGGAACAATGCAAGTAGGAAGCAGTACATAACAAATGTTTTACAAAGCAGGCACGAGAGGCCATTCTCTATATTGGTTCCTCTCATTGCAGGATCAGCATTCATGGTACCAGTTGACAAAATTTACTAACATTACAGCAGATAATTTTGATTTTGACATCAGATCGACTCATCAAAACACAACATGCCTGTCCATTTTTGGTACTTTAATCCACTATGGTAGACCCAGTAAATAATAGCAGAGACAACATAGCGAACAAGCTACATCATTACCCGTCTCAACCGCATCAAGCTCTTGGTACTATGACTCAGTTCAATAAAATTCAGCTACTTCTAAGCATCACAAAACAAAGATGCAATTGGTAGGCTGAGATAGATGACATACAAGCATGAAATTCTGATATTACTCTTGAATAGACTCGGGTACAGCATGGGCACTAGAAAACTCATCTGAATCATCAAATTGGCCGATAGCAGCAGGATAGTGTCAATTATTATTAGGACACGTACATGAAGAAGCATTGCTAAAGAAAGAACAGGCGACACATGAACTTCCTCATCGAAGGCAGTAAACATCTACTACCATCTTCTTCGGATAAAGCAGGTGGAACTATGGCGTAAAATATCAAGCACGAACTGGCAGATTATTCAGCTGGAGTCAACCCAACAACACCTGCATATATCAAGCAACAAACACAGTGAATGACAGTAGGTGGGCGGGGTAGATTGGTCCATGTGTGCATGCACGTTTGCGCGCGCGCATGCGTGTTGGGTGGTGGGGGTGGTTTAAAGCAAATGGTGGGTATAGTTTCATAGAATCAAACGATAATTCCTAACAAAACATTCAGTTTTGGATGACTGACATCAAGGTTTTGGCCATCAAACTGAATCCATCCAGTGTTTTTCAGTAGTGTAATCTACTGTGGTTCAACAAAAAGTTTATCTAATTGAACTTAAGAATTAATTATTAAAGAATAATAGCTGAGAAATTAAAATAACAAACATCAAACTATAACAAGTAAAAATAATGTGGAGTGTGTAATCAGAATGAACATAAATTTAACACTCATTTGAACTATGACTTTAACATTACAAAAGTATAACATGTACATCCCTGCCAAAAAAAATCACACTTTCAACATAAGAATGAACATAAATTAATACAAAAATAAGAAATGAGTATTGAATATTAAAATTAAAAAAAATGTTCATACCTATACATGCATCTAAATTGCAACACATTCAAGAATATGTTTTCTAAAATTTCATGTCTTATTTAAAATCAAAATACTGAATTAAAAAGGTTCAAAAGGTCAAATAATTAACATTAATCACACATCTGTTGTATGTTTTAACAAGCAGTAGTATTTTTCTTTTCTTTTCTTTTTTTGCCTTTTGAGGGGAGCAAATAGTAGAAATTAAATCACTGGGTTGGGATTTGGGCTTCATGCTCTTTTGAAGTATGATCATGGTTCACAGTCGCGGTTTCAGCCGCCGACTCGGCGGGCACTGAGACGGATCGGTCTCAGCGATTCGGATCGGTCTCGGGCGATACGCGCAAAACGCTACATAGAAACCTCAAAAAATTCTGAAAAATCACGACAAATCTTAAAAAAATGTAGACATCTACATTCATGTATCACATGTCCAAAATATATCACCTAGCACACTAAACATAAAGCGAAAGCATAAATACACAAGTCGTCGGTAAAAACATATCAAAATACATGCACAATATAATAAATTGCACAAACTACATTTATAAATACATGCTAATGTAGTTATTTCCACATTAAATTGCGATAAGGCACAAAATCATCATCATGCCGAGTCGACCGAGTCAACTCCGACTCTCAGCCGAGTCGGTCTCCTCTGAGTTGAGTCGACCGACTCGTGACTCGGACTCGTCTCGGAGCGGGCCGAGACGGATACGACTTGGCCGACTCGTCTCCGACTCGGCCGAGTCTTTAAACCGTGAATATGATACTTGGGGGATGGAAATGGTAGAAATTGGGATGCATCAGAATATAATGAGAACAATTGGGTCAGGATCCATACATGACTGTAGCCAAATTGTAGGGGAGAAGTTCAATCAAGGGGGAAAAGGAAGCCAAAGTATTCATAGGACGAGTTGTCGACAGCTTTAGGGCTTTGGCTGATATACAAATTTCGAGGTATAAAGTTTGGATTGAATGAGATGAATGCCTGACATGGAGAGTGAAGGTAGAAAACAAGGCCAAGGAGAGAGAAATGGGGTAAGGAAAAGAGATTGAAATGAGGAAAAAGACAATAAAATGGAGGGCTAGTGCCTATCGGTTCAGATAGAGAGAGGTCCATGAGGGTTTTCAATAGACACTTGAAATCTAGACACCATTGGTGTTTCTAATCAATTCTCCTCTATTAAAAATTAGGGCACATGAGTTTCCAAATTCAATTGTGATCTAATCCCAACACCAACCGAGTAAAGCAATACTTTGAAAGCGGTGTCTGAAAAAAGGCCGGTGACTCACGAGCACACCCTAGAACTTGCGCATAATGTCCCTTAAAGACAAATAAAAGGTTAAATCACCGCGCGATGATAAAAGAATAACCTTCTACGCTTCATGGCATGCCTCCCATTTACCTATTAGTTTTCTTAGGTCAAAATTTGCCACACCTCACTCTCTCATAAGAATACAGTCATTGAAGGTTCTTACCTTGTACTTATTGTTACCTGGCCTGTCATACAAATGCCTGTGCGATTGTGTCGCCTTGTCTCTATAAAGGATTAAGGATCCTTTTTCTTGGTTGCTACCTTCACAACCATAATCACCACCTTTGAGGCCTTTTCCATCAAAATGGAGTTGATAGGAGCACAAGTCTCCATGAAAGACTTGGCCAAATAAACTAAACATAAGAAAGGGGTTTAGGGTGAATCTTAGAATTCTGAAGCTTTGCTCCTTTACTACCAAAGGTTCTGAATAATGACAGGCATGTCGATTGGGCGTTCACTCTAGGCGCCATGATGTGTGATTGTATTTTCTCTGTTTATTGTTTTTTAGTCAAAAGTGGCAACATGCCAGGTCAAGCCCGATAATTGTGCAACATTTAACCCCTAAATGGCAGCCCATATCTGTTAAAAGTAAAATTTGGGTAGATTGGGTTGCATTTGATATTAGGTACAAATTTTGGCCCTTTGATACCTCTTTACCCCAATATACTTTAAAAGGAGAATGAATGGCAGCAGCCATCAAGTCCTTCCTCTTCTCTGCTCTTGTTGTGAATTCCTATTTGAGTTCTTTGCCTTCTCCCACCTCTCACAGTGCTGGGTACAGCAAACAACTATTTTCAGCACTCTCTTATGCATAAACATAAATTTCTCCTTGTTTGCAGTATTTACAGGTGAAATTTCCTCTGCCGCCCTTGACAAGTCAAGTAGGAATGTCTTGAAGCAGTCCAGAATTGGGATGAATAAAAAGAGAAGCCCAAGAAACTCATGATGGGGATGACAAGCATGACAGCAAGGTAAATTAGGTCGTCAATCTTTTACATTTGTAGTTATCATTTAGTTGTTTGGAGCATGATATGTTTAAGTTATCATTTGTAGTTTTGTATGTTTAGGTTAAAGTTATACTAGTTTTCAGTATGTGTCATGCAAATGCTATTTTCAATTTTGAGAAAGGCATGTGATACACACATGTGAATAATGTGGGAAGGGTCGTCACTTTAAGGCTTCTCCCAAAAATGTATAGAAAGCTGTAATGGATGGATGATATTTACAGCATTTAGGAAAAACGATGAGCGCACATAAAATGATACCCTATTATTTTCATGTCCCAACATGTTGTCTACTGTCATTAATCGCCATGGTACCTCACAGCCATGAACACGACATCCGCCATATGTAGACTTGTCAATACTGAAATAAGTTATTTGTGAGACCTTCTGGGCTCAGTTTGTCTGAGCGAATAGAAGAATTTCAAAAGTTTTCTTCAATGTTCCATGAGCTTAGATTGCATAAGCCATAAGTTAACCTAACGAGCTATCCTCTAGCCTCAATGGAAAAAGCCCTTCCCTTCTATTTAATTTCTCCTGACGGTATGTTGACGCCCTTGAGAATGTTGATGTCCATGTCAGGTTGATAGCAGCTGTTAAATTTGAGTTTGAACCTACTGTATGGAGCTGCAATCTACATAACCCAAAATTGATGGGAAAGGCTGAAATATAAATTTGCATGACCAACTTAAATTTTTAATGCATGGTACTTTAGGCATGACAAAATATGATATTGGCTTTACTAACACTGCCAAGGTTTAAATGCTCAACTTCCATGTCTAAACCAAAGTATCTTGTAGTTCTGATACTTGCTGTGAAAAAAAAACACATAAGTTTATTTTATATATAAAACATAAAATATAAATAGGGACAAAACTAACCCCCTAATTCCTCCTTGTTTTCTCCTGGCATCTGCTTAAACAGACACACAGAAAAAACAACAGAGAAGGTAAAAATAAAATAAAATAAAGTAGTAAACACCGCAGCATCACATGCGTAGACTGTTTGTTGGAATGGATATCATGCAAAACCTTTTCCAACTGATCTCTTACCATTTCAAAGAACAAGGTTCAGAAAGTAATTAACCATAAATAAAGTGATGTGAAACGGTGCGTGCATACGTGCCATGTAGGGAACCAGTGATATAATCAAACTCGCTATGTTTCACCAAATAGAAAGATCTTCAGTAAGAAAAAAATTAAAAACTAACTGCAGGTCACCTAGAGGGGGGGGTGAATGGGTGAATAGGTGACTAGCAATCTAATGCAAAACTAATGCGGAATTAAAAACTAATTATGCAAACTTAATAAACACATTTTGTATACCCAAAGAGTGAAGCCAAATTCCCGGTGAAGGGCTCTGGACTTCCCTTCAAGATTCCTCTAGACTTAGAGTTGAGGTGCTACTTTAGCTCTCTTGGTTTGATACAAGTGTGCACACATGCACAATGACAATATCAAGTATGTAAGGATACGATCAATACAAGAGCATGGATATTAAAACAACCCCAGCATGTATATCAATAAAGCACAAGTATATCAAGCATGTGAAAATGTAAACAATAAAAGCATGCAAGATATATAAATACAACTGAGAGAGGGAGAGATAAGCAATCGCAAACACGGAAGATTTGTTTCGAGATTCGAGCCACTTGCTCTACGTCCCCACCTTCACCACTATGAAGGATTTTCACTATAATCGATCCCGCGAGATCACTTGGTGCCGCAACACCTACAACGAGCTCCCTCAAGAACTCTTAGACCCGCAAGTCCCTCACTTGTTCCCGCAAGAACACCCGCGAACCCGCAAGCTCGCCGAGCCCGCAACCTCTACAACTCCTCAAATACAAGGGGTGGAACACTTGAGATCACTTCTCTTGAGCACAAAAATAAACTCTCTCACAACGAGAATCCTAGAGGATGAATATAACAATGGAATGCTCAAGCTTGTGTGAGAAAATTAGATAGATGTTGTGGTAGAAAACTCAAGAAATCTCTTTTGAAAACTCAAGAAAAACACTCTTGATAAACACTTTTTTGATATGAAAGTTTAGCCCAAAAACTTGTTGAAAAACTTATGTGGAAGATAAGAAAAACTAGCTCCAAAACACTTCTCAAAATCTTGTATAAAACTCACCAAAAAACCCCATATTTATAGGCCAAGAAAAACTAGCCGTTATGTTTCAAAATCTAGCCAGAATGACCTATCGGTCGACTGCCCGGTCGACCGACCAACGGTCAAATTTCTGACCGTTGGAGTCTGGCGGTCGACCGACTTTAGACTCAGACTGTACAATAGGTCAACTTTGAACACAGTTTTGAGGCCTAAAACGTTAAAATTTGGAAATAAGTATAAGGATGCATTTGTAAATCTTTAAGTCTTCTTTCTAATGCAACTTAAATCAAATCAATATCATTTCGGAGTAAAAAGTTATTAACAAAATACTAAAAGGTATCAAACTAGAAAAGGTACAGACTTCAACTCAATATTTGACATCTTTAACATTTGAATCAGAAAATGATTGTAGTCCTAAAAGTTATCTTTGAAATGCAATTTAAATCATGTTGATTAAATATAAGAATAAAAAGTTATGACTAAAAACCTACAAAGGTGTCGAGCAGATCAGCAGAACGGTCGACCGAGAAAACCCGAGAGCTCTGCAAACTCAGTCGGTCGACCGGTCGGTCAGCTGATCTCTACTGCACAAGTCACATGAACTTGTGCACGTCTTGTGCACGTAGGTCGACCAACTCAGCCTTCGGTCGACCGCAAGCAGCCTAAAAATAGTTTTAACTTTTTAAAATACATCTTGAATTCTATAAAATCTATAAAAATAATTTCATTAAAATACTTTAAAGTACAAATATGTGTGATCAAAAATCAACACATATCACAAACATGTGAATTATTTTTTAGGCATGGAATTTAAAGCTTAAAAAAAAATCGTATTTTTCAAAGACCAAACTTTTGTATGTGTGTGTATAAGTTTGAGCATTCCACAACTAATCTATCATTTTCATTTTATCTAAAAATAAAATCTTAACACTTACAAACATGACACGAGTCTTGAAAATCTTCTCTTGAAAAATTCTTCTCCATCTTGACTTGGTCCAAACTTGATCCATGAGCTATACTCCTCTTTGAGTATTTGATGCGATCTTGAAGCGCGAGTTCTTGAATCAACATGTGCTAGCTTCAAAACTTGACTTCGAATCTTTCGTTGAAGCTAAACACCGACTAAGATCTTGATCAAATATCTGAAACTAAATAAGTACAAGATCATTAATAGTATAACTACATGAGTTAATCATCATCAAAACTAGGGTGATGGACCTTTGGGCCAACACTAACAATATTGTAAATGAATTTAAACAAAATTGCAAGCGTAATTTTTGCACATTTCTAATCTTAATGAAATCTAATTATAATAGTGATCAGCATGATTTTGTCACATTTTCATACCCATATTTATCTATCATTTGTTTATAAATAATGCTACTCGGGTATTTTTAGTCTATTTTGCAGACAAAGTTATTAGGAGAAGACTGGACCACAAAAGACTCTTTCGAGACCGTAAAGCGCATTAAAAGGAGTTGAAGGCGAGATAGGAGGCTTGACATTGCTGGGATCAACGTCTAAAACTGAGATCAAAGAAATTTAGAATCAACTCGGAAGAGTTCGAGGACAGTTGGAAAAAAATGCAATTTTGCAAAAGTCAGGGGCTTAACGCAAAATGGACAGAGATGTAAAAGTGCAAAATTAATTTAATAATTCTCCTTGTAATTTTGTAACTGTTTTGAACTTTTATGTATAATAATCAAAACCCTAAGCCTATAAATAGCCAAGGTTAGGGTTTTGAGAGGGGGAGATTTTGATTGGTAATCTCAAGTTTCAGATTTGGTTATTACGGCTGCACTATCTCTCTAAATTTATTTGTTCTTTTTCCTTTTATTTCTCTTGGTCACGCATCAAAGAAGTGTCCCTTCAAATCTCTCTCCAGGCGTTGCATAGAAGAAAAAATTAAAGCACAGGCGCTTGTTAAAGGAGGCTGTCATTAAGCTGCATTTATTGGGAGATCTTTGTGTGTTTTCTTTATTTTGTCATTATTAATTGTTGTGCAAAGGAAAGTTGATCTCTGCATATTTATTTTGTTTGTCCTGTAAGGCCCATATGTGGACCCGGTCTTGGATGAAGGGCATAAGAATTATGACGACCTGAAGTCACGCAGTTTGCTTCTCGATCCGTGAGCTTTGCCTTCCTGGGTTGCTTTGCGGAGGACGGGCCCAGACTTGCTATAGCGCCCCAATGTCTCATTCCATACAGAGTTAGATAGCAGATCAGAAAGTGATACAGGTAACTTATGCGTACTTTTCATTCATTTATTAATTAATCATTAATTGGATATAGCAATCTAATAGATTTAACATTATCTTTGAGAATCTTGTTGAACTGAAAATATATATATATATTTTAAGAATTATTCATGCTAAATTATTTGGAATATTTTATCCTCACGATTACCATGTGTAGCTAAACAGCTTTCATGTGCTTAGGGTGATGAACCTAGGCTATGCGATTGTGGTAGAATATTAATCTTTCATATAAAATATGAAAACACATTAAATAATCTTTAACCAATGAAAGTAAAGTACTAGATATTTACAAATTTGACAAGATATCTTTAACAAATCATATTCCATGCTTAGAATTTTTCCTATCTGTTAATTAATTTTAGTTCAGTTACTTTGATGGAATATTGATTAAATTTAATATCTTGTGCTTAAGACTAAAAATCTGGTATTTTACATCATTGAGACAAGAGGTTATTATTGTGCAATTATTAAGTTGAGAGATAAAGTTCACCACATGAACATTAGCTTAGGGGATTCTAACCTAGGTGCATGACCCTTCTCTTTAACTGAGTTCACACCAACTTATTATTTCTCCCTACCAATTCACTTAGTTCGTCTTAGGATTCAAGAAACACCTTCCCTGTGGATCGACCCTCAAGTGCTACATCGAACGACCGTGCACTTGCGGTATTTTTAAACGTGGAGACAGACTCTCCCCATGAAGTTTTGGCGCCATTGCCGGGGACCGGTGTCCTTTTTAGTCTTAGCACGTCTACCGAAAAAATATTTAAAAAATTAAAAAAATTGAAAAAAAAATTTTAGTGCTACCCAAGCATCACACATTCCAACTCATTCCTACGCTGATATATGTCAGCTTGGGAACGCGACTCTAAAGGACGTCTTGTCAGCATAGATACGAACGAGATCAAGATGACTAACCCTGTTCCACCAGTGGTCCTCATGGACCGATGTTATCCTCCTCGACCATCACACCCGTCATGCATCAGATTGCCAGAAGCCACTGAGAACAACTACGAGTTGAAGCCACGATACATCACTATGCTCCCCAAATTCTCCGGACTAGAATCTGAAGATGCTTATATGTTCATCAATGAGTTCGAGGAGGTATGCGCAATGATGAAAATTAGGCAGCTGAGTGAAGATGGAGTCAAGTTAAGGTTTATTCCATTTGCACTTCGGGACAATGCTAAAAAGTGGTTGTATAGCCTGACCATCAACTCAATCACAACGTGGGCGGAATTTGTCGCAGTCTTTCTAAAAAAATTCTTCCCAATGCATAAGACTGCAAGAATACGGAGCGAGATAAGCCAATTTCGTCAATATGACAAAGAACCATTCTGGAGATACCTAGAAAGGTTTAAGGAGCTTCTAGCTCAGTGTCCCCATCATGCCATAGAAAAGTGGCGTCTCTGTCAAATAATCTACAAGGGAGTCGATTACAACTCGAAAACCCTTCTTGAATCAATGAGCCACGGTGACTTCATGAGGATGACAGATGATACTGCATGGATATTCCTCGAAGAGATGGCAGAGAAAACCATGCAGTGGGAAGGGTTTAATGAGAAGCCACCAACCACAAACTCAACCACCACATCAAGGAGTGGCATACATTCGATTGAAAATTCCATTGCAACTGAAGCAAAGATGGCCGCACTGATGAGAAGGATTGAAGTGTTGGAAAGCAAGGGGACTCCTCCTCAGCAGTTCGATCAAGTAAATCAGACCTCTGTACCAAGTTGCTTTAACTGTCAATCTCTAACTCATGTCATGGAAGATTGCCCATTCCTTCCAAACCCACTAATGAATAGTCAGGGACAACAGTTAAACGCCACTTATCAGCGACAAAGGAATGATCCATATGCACCAACATACAATCCAGGGTGGAAGAATCACCCTAACCTTTCATGGAATCAAGGAGGAGGAAATCAAGGAGGGGCAACAAGCATCTCTCAACCAAGCGGTTCACAATACACGAGGCCAAACACATTCCAGTATCAACAACAACAACCGGCCTTTGTGACACCGCAATCCACTCCAACATATGCAAATCCATCCATGCCGCCACCAGGATTTGGGAGTGATCAAAAGTTAAACACCATGGAGAAGAACTTCAACTCATATATGCAATCGACAAATCAGATGTTGCAGTCTAATCAACAAGCCATACAACAACTCACGCTGCAAATGAGTAAGATGTCGTCTCAAATGAGTGAAAGGGAAAGAGGGACCTTTCCCAGCCAACCTGAGATTAATCCCAGAGATACAAGAGCAAATTCGTCCAGTCATGCTCAAATCAATGCAATTCATACCTTGCGATCTGGAAAGGAAGTTGACAATCAGGTGGTGATGCCTGACCAAACTAATTCCCCTCTCCCCATGGCTAATCCATCATCTTCTGGCTCAGATCAGTCTGAAGATAAAGAAACTGAGCAAATCACTGAGCCTCCTTATGATCTACCAGCTCCATTTCCTAACCGATTAAAACCGAAGAAACGCACGGTGCAGATGGAGAAGATTCTAGAAATCTTCAAGCAAGTGAAAGTGAATGTTCCTCTTCTTGACGTTATTGAACAAGTCCCATCCTATGCTAAATTTTTGAAGGACTTGTGCACTAAAAAGAGAGCACATCAAACACCGAAGAAGGTCTTTCTAGCAGCAAATATCAGTAGAATAATCCAGAATAGCGTTCCAGTGAAATATAAGGACCCTGGATGTCCAACTATTTCCTGTACAATTGGAACAACTGTTATTGACAAGGCGCTATTAGACTTAGGGGCAAGTGTAAATTTGCTTCCTTATTCGGTTTACAAGCAGTTAGGGGTGGGTGAGTTGAAGCCCACAAAAGTCACTCTACAACTAGCTGACAGGTCAGTTAAAGTTCCATTAGGAGAGATTGCAGATGTGCTAATTAAGGTCGGTGAATTTATCTTTCCAGTTGATTTTGTCGTCTTTGAAATTGCACCTGTAGAGAACCCAAGAGGGCAAATTCCTGTGATTTTGGGTAGACCCTTCCTAGCAACTTCGAATGTTTTGATCAACTGTCGTAGCGGTTTAATGAAACTCACATTTGAAAATATGACAGTTGATCTGAATATCTTCAACCTTGAAGGGCAAAAAAGTGAGCCATCAACTGAATTCTTTGAAGTAAATATGATTCAAAGTCGATCAAATGAATTCGAGGATGATCATATGGATTCAGACTTTGGGTGTACTCACCAAAGTTTTGACGAGCTATGTGAGGAAGAGATCAGGATGTTTGATGAAATAAATCAACAGGTTAATCAAGTGTCATCCCTGATTCAAGAAATGGCGAACGATCATATTGACAATGAGTCAATAAATTATGGTTGTAAATACTGCGAACAAAGCTTTGAAAAGATCTTTGAGGATGAGCTTTTACTCCTGGATGAATTGGATGGACACACATTCCCCATAGGATTCTTTGATAAACGTTTTGAAGAGATATTTGACGATGAACTCAAATTCTTAGCTATTGATCAAGCTTGCTCACATGAAAGTGAAGATAATAAGATTGGGCTAGGAGTTAATGTTGCGGGAGTGAGTCCGCTTTCTAACTCGCTGAAAAGAAGAAAGCGGAAGAGGAAGAGGATAAAGAAAAAGAGTATGACGATCAAGTTTAAAGGAGGTTGTGCTAAAATGATGAAGGGTTCTAATAGTCATGTCAACTCATTGAAGAGAACCCACCTCGAAAGTGGAAAGCGATCAAGGGGGAGGAACCGTCATAGCTTAAGGCAGGTGTGAGGGAAGATGTAACTTTATACATTTGTATACTAATTTTAATTTTATTTATTTATTTTTTTCCTTTTTTCTTTTGAGTCTGTGAGTCTTTATATTTCTCTTTTAGTCAATTGAGTCAATGTAGTTTTGGTGTCTAAAGAGTTGTTTTATGTATCTTTTTCTCTAACCTTTGTGCCAAGTTTATTATAAGAGATTACAGGATAAGCAGGGATGCACACACACATGGAGTGAATTTGGTTGCTTCTGCAACTAGATTTTTCAGTGCACTGTGAGTACTTCTAATCTCAGCATATTTATTTCATACATTTTACTCATGTATACTTGAATTGGATGCTTTATTCTTTGATTGTGTACACGTATGTGGATGTATGTATTATATGCTATATTCATTCTATCTCTGTATTCAAGTATATGCATGAGGACATGGCACAGTTTAGGTGTGGGGGAAGATTCGCCTATTTCTTTTGTTTTAAGAGTCTTTTTGGTTTTGTTTTAGTTTTAAGTTTTTTTCCCTTTATTTCTCTTTTCTTTCTTTACTTAGAGTCTTAAAAAAATTGTGAAAATTTTGAAAATTTTCTGCAAATAATTGCTAGTATGTGAGTAATTTAGTATCCATGAGTGGATTTTAAGGGTAAGATCAAGATGAAAGAGTTATAAAGTCTTAAAATAAAGATTAGAATCTAAAACAGACATACCATCTAAACTTAGTCTAAGTGATTATGTACCCAATAGCACTTACACTATTAGTTTATAGGCTTGGGATATTGATTACAACTAAAAAAAAAATTGTGAAAAGAAAAAAAAGATTTATTATATAGTAAAATAGATATTAATAAGTCTTGTCTTGTGGCCTCAGTTGCTTGAGTAATTAAGTCCGTAGGAGTGTTTTTACACTTATTACCCTAAGACCATCTGGTTTGGGAGCATTGGCCCAAAGCTCGCTATATGGGTAGCTGAGAAAGCCTAATAGGACAAGACACTATAAAAATATAATAATTTTGATTATCAATTAGCTAGGTATCTTGGCCTCAGGAAGCCTCGGTATCTACGCGAAAGACAGTTAAAAAAAAGGAAACAAAAAGAAAAAAAGTATATAAGTTGTAATTAAATATTCCCAAGCTTAAGAACTACATCACGATCACGGGGTACATAGGATCTGAAACTTAGGACAGGTGGTATAAAGTTTTGGATTTGAGACTTTATTTTATAGCCAATATGATTTCTTGAATTGAGATTTTACTTGAAAATGAAACTCTTGGAAATTGATGATCTTACTACCTAACTAATAATAACAAAAAAAATGAATTGTTTTCCTTTTCTTGATTTTCGGTTATCCTTATTTTACTTTTATTTATTTCTTAATCTCTAACTTTCTTGGATTTTGTGGGTGTAATCCACTGAAAACCCTCACGAGACAAAACTCGTCCTCTAGGGTAACCTAGGGGTTTAACGGCTTGTTGCACATGCTAAGTGCAACCGTGATTCCTACGAAAATGAGTTAGAGTAATTTAGTTTTTCTTTTTCTTTTTATAAGTTTTGCTCGAAGACTAGCAAAAGATAGGTGTGGGGGTATTTGATCAGCATGTTTTGTCACATTTTCATACCCATATTTATCTATCATTTGTTTATAAATAATGCTACTCGGGTATTTTTAGTCTATTTTGCAGACAAAGTTATTAGGAGAAGATTGGACCACAAAAGACTCTTTCGAGACCGTAAAGCGCATTAAAAGGAGTTGAAGGCGAGATAGGAGGCTTGACATTGCTGGGATCAACGTCTAAAACTGAGATCAAAGAAATTTAGGATCAACTCGGAAGAGTTCGAGGACAGTTGGAAAAAACGCAATTTTGCAAAAGTCAGGGGCTTAAACGCAAAATGGACAGAGATGTAAAAGTGCAAAATTAATTTAATAATTCTCCTTGTAATTTTGTAACTGTTTTGAACTTTTATGTATAATAATCAAAACTCTAAGCCTATAAATAGCCAAGGTTAGGGTTTTGAGAGGGGGAGATTTTGATTGGTAATCTCAAGTTTCAGATTTGGTTATTACGGCTGCACTATCTCTCTAAATTTATTTGTTCTTTTTCCTTTTATTTCTCTTGGTCACGCATCAAAGAAGTGTCCCTTCAAATCTCTCTCCAGGCGTTGCATAAAAGGAAAAAAAATTAAAGCACAGGCGCTTGTTAAAGGAGGCTGTCATTAAGCTGCATTTATTGGGAGATCTTTGTGTGTTTTCTTTATTTTGTCATTATTAATTGCTGTGCAAAGGAAAGTTGATCTCTGCATATTTATTTTGTTTGTCCTGTAAGGCCCATATGTGGACCCGGTCTTGGATGAAGGGCATAAGAATTATGACGACCTGAAGTCACGCAGTTTGCTTCTCGATCCGTGAGCTTTGCCTTCCTGGGTTGCTTTGCGGAGGACGGGCCCAGACTTGCTACAACGCCCCAATGTCTCATTCCATACAGAGTTAGATAGCAGATCAGAAAGTGATATAGGTAACTTATGTGTACTTTTCATTCATTTATTAATTAATCATTAATTGGATATAGCAATCTAATAGATTTAACATTATCTTTGAGAATCTTGTTGAACTGAAATATATATATATATATATATATATATTAAGAATTATTCATGTTAAATTATTTGGAATATTTTATCCTCACGATTACCATGTGTAGTTAAACAGCTTTCATGTGTTTAGGGTGATGAACCTAGGCTATGCGATTGTGGTAGAATATTAATCTTTCATATAAAATATGAAAACACATTAAATAATCTTTAACCAATGAAAGTAAAGTACTAGATATTTACAAATTTGACAAGATATCTTTAACAAATCATATTCCATGCTTAGAATTTTTCCTATCTGTTGATTAATTTTAGTTCAGTTACTTTGATGGAATATTGATTAAATTTAATATCTTGTGCTTAGGACTAAAAATCTGGTATTTTACATCATTGAGACAAGAGGTTATTATTGTGCAATTATTAAGTTGAGAGATAAAGTTCACCACATGAACATTAGCTTAGGGGATTCTAACCTAGGTGCATGACCCTTCTCTTTAACTGAGTTCACACCAACTTATTATTTCTCCCTACCAATTCACTTAGTTCGTCTTAGGATTCAAGAAACACCTTCCCTGTGGATCGACCCTCAAGTGCTACATCGAACGACCGTGCACTTGCGGTATTTTTAACGTGGAGACAGACTCTACCCATCAAATAGCCATATCATGCATGACAAGTTTTAATCTCAATATCAATGATAAGTAATCACAGGATTTGCAGAATCACACATCTCACCATATAGTGAACAACAGGAATGGTGATAAAATTTTAGAGATAAAATTATGGTATAACCCAACTAATAATGTGAATACTGAAATAAAAACTCAAACGAAGCTAATGCTGCTGTTCTGTGGTTTGGAACTGATCTGGTTGTTGTTACTATTCTGATCTGATGCATGCTTTTAGGAATGGATACTTGACAGTAGCATCTTCTCGAACGAATGGTGTGCATCATTGATCAGCAGATTGGTCGCGATACTGTTCATGTGCTTTGATTTTCAGCGGCATCCTGTTGTGGGTTGAGATTATAGCCATAGTTTTTGCACACTAGGAACTGATGCTAATCGGAATAATGAAGGCTTGGAGGGAGAAGCTCGCACACGAGCAGATGGCGCAAATCTCTGAGACTCGAGGGTTATATGCAGAACAGAGAGAAGGTCGAGGTACGGTGGGGCCCTGGTTGCGAGAAAGAGGGAAAACAGAGGCCGAAATGTTGTCGAATTGCAGTCTAGTGGAGGAGGAGACGATGAAACCGATGTCGAGTTGTTGATATGGGGTGCTGGAAATGGATTTTTGGAGAGAGAATTGGGCTCAATTTGCATACAGAGAGGAAGGGAAAAAGAACAGGGAGTTTGGCTTCTTCCATTATTGGCTATTGGGTTGTAGTGTTTGTGGGAGAAGATAGAAGAAGATGAAAGGTTACTGGTGATTGATAACACAGAGAAAGAAAAGGAAGATGAGAGGGGGAGATTACATGCAAGAAAGTTTTACTTCAAATCTTCATTCATTTATTTTCTTAGATAGAAGAGAGAGAGGAGATAGGGGGAGATACATGCAAGAGAAAGCCATGAAATTTTCAATTCATTCATTAGTTTTTAACCAAGGATGCATATGACTATATGTAGGCTACAGATTCATAACTAGCCGCACAACTTCATAACTTCTCATTACATTACAACTACCCAAAACTTCCCACTACATTAGACAACTGCCTATTAAAATACAACTGAAATACAAAGAGAATACAACATATATACAACCAAATACAGCTGAAAATACAATAAAATCTAAAGCTAAAATGTCCACATCAATTCTCCCCAGATGAGAGAGAACTCGACCCCGTGGAGTCAATTGCAGAACTGCTCTCTTACTGCGGTAAGTTTTTTCTTGCATCTCAGATTATTAGTCAAGCTGCACCATAAATTCATCATCTAAAATATTATCAATTTTCTCTGCTGTATAGGATGAATATTTGTAAGTGAAAAAGTGAAGGACTCTAAAAATTTGGCTTAGGATAAGGCTCATCAACCAGTGGGTTGTTTATGAACAATCAAAATCTTGTAAACCACTTACTCTTCAATATTGAAAATAGAACTGATGCCAAATCTATAACAAAAGGATTGTAATTTAAATTTATTTAAGATTTTAAAAAGTCCAGCACTACAGACATGCAAATCTTTAACAATTTTCTGACGAATCTGAACCATCACAAAATTGTCAACACTAAAAGTTTTACATTCCTTTCTTGATGTCAGATCATAACTTATAGTTAACGTTGCTTGTTCAAATTTATTACTAATTTTTCATGTGTAGAACTTGTATGTGTGTGGCAAAATATGATGCAGACTCAGAAATTTAGACCTAAAATGCAGACTCAGAAACTCTATAGTGAAGTGTAGTAGAGAACTTAACTTAGTGTCTATCATTGCTAAAAGAGTCTTCCAAAAGATAGTGAACTTTGACTCTCTATTATTGAATATTTAAAATTTTAGGCACTTGGATCATCGGATCAATAATATACACGACCTCGATCAAAATGGATTATCAGAGAGATGATCTTAAAATTATGTGACAATTTACCTCTTTTGACAGTGAAAATGTAAGTTATGCAAACAAGTAAAGGTAGAGGAGATGCACTCTTAAATTTAAGAGTAATGAAAGAGAAGTTGATAATTTGTAAGGCGTCATATTCTCCCATAACTGCATCCTCAAAAATTTTGGATATAAATCGATCATAGATGTTAACATCCTTGATTATACCCACATTCTTTGTCACGATATAGTTCCAGAATTTATCCTCATAGAAATAAAAATTTATTGGGACAAAGCACTATTGCTTGATCTCTAATGACAACTCAACTTGCCCTTTGAGTCCAATGTGCATGGTAGGTTCCATCTTATGATGTGGCAAGTCGGGAAGATTAGCTTCTGGGACTAAATTAATGATGTGTTGGATATCACGCGTCGGTGGTAGTTTGCCCGGGAGGTCTTCATGAAGGACTTCAGAAATCCCCGTAATCACACGGGTGAGTTTCGAGGAAATCAGAGCATTATCTTTAAGTGAGAATCAGTAAACTCCGTAGTCACAGAGGTAACTTCAACAAGTTTTGTAATCACTGGGGTAGCCTCAAGAAGAATTAGAGTACTAGCCTCCTCAATATCATCATCCTGAATTTCTTCGCCAGAGACACAGTCTTCAGGTTCTTCCACGTGATAAATAAATTCTTCAGAGTCAGACTCTGACTCTATTAGAAACAATTTATCAATGGCAACTCTGGCTGGGCTCGGTGTCAGCAGTAGAGGATGAAGGGATTGACAGCCAGAGCAGACAATGACAATAGGAGTTGACAGTAACGGAGGAAGGGTCTCTAGATTCGTTACAGGTGGTTCCCTACCTTTAGCGACTTTGACTGGACTTGAACATATGACAACAGCATGTCCATAACATTGGCATTTGTTACTTTGGATTACAGGACGAAGTGTGGAGAAGTCTCTTATAGTGTTTTGGTCTTTAGCGTTACTTGTAACACTTTTATATTTGGTGTCCATCTTATATGCTAGTGTTGTTACATTAATCTGGTGTGTGTATTGATATTGTTGGGAAACAATTTGTATGCTCTAATACCAATTGTTGTGAATTTTGGGGAGACGCCCCCACGACCGATCGACTAGGGCTGAGCTACGGAAACGAACCAGAGGATCTACTAAGGCAACGAGAAGAAAAGAAAATATTCCAAAGTAGATAGAAATCCAACACACAATATAACGTGATTTCACCGATCAAACAGATCTTGTATATGTCCACAGGAGAAGTGAGAAACTTTATTAAAACTTTAGAGGAGTACAATAAGAATTACTTACACCTCACGCTGAGAAGATTACAAGCCCTTGATGGCCGCCAAGAACAGCGAACCCTTGTGGCTAACCTTCTCTTACGAATCTCTCACCTAGATGAATTACACCCTTAGAAATTACAAATTCATTGGGATACATTGAAGGCCACCCCAAGGGATTATTTATAGACTATAGAATTCTCCTAGTTATAAACAAACTTCATCAATATGAACAATCACAGCCTCAGAATAAAGAAAACCCGAATCCAACTCGAATATAGAAACAGATCTAGAAAAGAAAACTGTCAGACCCGATATTAGTCGACTAGGCTAGGGTACAAGTCGACTAATATATGATATTAGTCGACTAGGCCCAAATGCTAGTCGACTACTCTAACAAGATTCGAAACCCCAACTCTCTGTTAGCCAACCTAATCAACTATACAAAGAATTAGTCGACTAATCCATGTAATTAGTCGACTATACCCAGTATTAGTCGACTGATATTGTGCACAACTCTTTGTGCATGTCTGTTCTCTGATCTCCGAAGTTTCGTCTACCTTCACAACGTATTCTAGTCACAAATCCTAACAATCTCCCCTTGAAGCGAATACGTCCAAGTCTGAGAATAGCCACCATGCTCTATGTGCTCGCATCAACGTACAATTGAACAAAACTTGACTTCATCTCTATCTCACTCCCTCTTTTTCATAACCCCCTCATGGGATTCACAACTTGATTAGGTCGAACAAGTTCAGGCCCAACCTGAACTTTATCACCCAACATCTCCTTGATCCACACAGGATTTAGACTACCTTGTTGCGCGCCTGGTCCTAATATCTCTTCGGGGTACAACTGAACATCCGAGCTCGAAACCATCGTAGTCTCTGATAGTTCCACAACTGCCGCTTTCGAAGTCGAGAATAACTGCAATCCACCAACTGTAACTTTTGAATTTTACAACATATACACATTACCGACACGTTCGGCCTGAAACTTCACATGGGCCTCTTTGGAGACTCCATAAGATCACTTGCAGAATTGAAACTGAACCCTTCCCCTTGTAGGGTTCCAAGAGAGATGAGATTGTACCTTGATTCAGGAACATGATGAATACCTTAAAGAGTAGCGATACATCCATCATGAGACCGAAACTGGATTGTTCCTTCGCCAATCACCTTGATTGTAGTAGAATTCCTCATAAAGACTTCTCTCCCTTGAACCGAAGTGTATGAAGAGAATATCTTTCTATTGGAACTGACGTGATGTGAACATCCAGAGTCAATAATCCATCTTCGTTACCAACTGAACTGTCTGTAACAGATAGTCAGATAGAACGTCATACTATTCTTCATCTTCTCTAATCAGTTTAGTGACATTAGCATCTGGTTGTTTTTTCTTTCGAAGCCAACAATCAGCTCTAATGTGTCCCTTCTTGTGACAATAATTTGAAAGTACACCTAGAAGGGGGTGAATGGGTGTATGGCTAATCTAATGACAAATAATGCGAAATTAAAAATAAATTGCAACACACTTAGTGTAACCAAAGAGTGTAGCCGAATTCCCGGTGAAGGGCTCTGGACTATTTTCTCTAAATTCCTCTAAATAAGAGTTGAGGTGTTATATGAAGCTCTCTTGGTTCAACACAAGTGAGGCACACAAACAATACCAAGCATATGTATGATATGAATATGATGCAATGCAAGATATAAAAGAGAGAGTTAAGAGAAAGTGGATCGAACGCAAACACCGAGATATGTTTCGAGGTTCGAGCCACTGCTCTACGTCCCGCCTTCACACAGAAGGATTTCCACTATAACGTCCACACAGGACTTCCCACACAGGGAACCTCCACTGAGGATTTGGGTAATACAAACTTGAAGTACACAACTCTCTCAAACAACAATAACCTCTACATAAGACGCAAGCCACAAAGCTACACAAGATCAACCTCTCAATAGAGGGACAGGGCACTAAGCCAAACAACAATCACCTCTCACTAGAGTGATAAGCACAAAGCCAAAACAACAACCTCAATCACCTCTACACTTAGAGGGATACCAACACAACCTCCACAATCACCTCTACACAAGAGGGATACCAACAAATACAAGGAAGGTTACAACTCTTGGTGATCTCAAAGATCACAAACTAATTTTCTCACAAAATAAAGATCCTAATAGATAGGATAGATAGATAGCTGAAGTGTGAGAAAATAAAGAGTTTGGAAATCAAAATCACAAAGAAAATACTTGAAAAAAACTTCTAGGATAAAATAGAAATGAAGAACAAAAATAATTCCCAAAGACTTCTCTTTTTCTTTAAATTTTCCAACCCTTTAAAACAAATAAAGAATGAATCTTTTGGCACAAAAAAACTTTTAAACTTGTTGCTAAAACACTTAAGAAGATGGAAAAATTTTGCTTTCAAAAACTATGAAGAACCAGCTCAAGAGATGGGTATTTATAACCCTCTCAAAAATCTGCCCGTTGGCAGCCTGGAAGGGCAAAACTGCCCTTCCGGTCGACCGCCCGGTCGACTGGCCAACGGTCATTTTTATGACCATTGTGCCTCCGGTCGACCGCCTGGTCGACCGGAGGCACAACGGTCATTTCAACCGGGGCCAGAATCAGAGAGCAGTGCTCTCTGGCCGGTCGACCGCCCGGTCGACCGGGGCTATATCCAGAGAGCAGAGCTCTCTGGACAGTCGATCGCCTGGTCGATCGACAGACAGCCTGGTCAAACAATTATAAGGATTAAAACTTGGACTTTTTAATATCAATTAAATTCCATAAAATCACATAAATTTCACAAAAATAAGTTCTTATAAGATCTTTGAATACCAAACATGTGTGACTAAAAATCAACACATATTACAAACTATTTGAACTATTTTTGTGATATTGAAATTTGGCTTTAAACAAGAAACGGTATTTTCCAAAACTTGAATTTTTGAAATGGAAAACTGTTTTCTCCAAAACTCGTGTAAATACAAAAACATGATATTGAAACAATTTTGAAGCATATTGTATATGGATAGAATCCAATATACATGAAAGATATATATTTATATTTTTGACATGAAATCCAAAACCGATAAAATCGAAAACCAAAACCAATAAACTTTAAACTTGTGTGTGTGTGAACTTGAGCATATCAATACTATCTAATCTTTACAATGATCTAAACATACTAAACACAAACCGAGGTCTTCTTATAGAACTCCTTCTCCAAGTCGACTCGATCCAAACGCGATCCAACGAGCTTGACTCTAACCGAGTACTAGATGTGATCTTGATGCTCGAGCTCTTGAATCTACATGTGAAAGCTCCAAAACTCCTTTGTTGAAGCTAAACACCTACTAATGTCTTGGTCAATCACTGAAACTATTTAAACACAAGATTATTAGTAAACTATAACTACATGAGTTAATCGTCATCAAAACTAGAGTGATGGGCCTCTGGGCCAACATAATTGCACGTCAAACTCCTATGTTTTGAGTTACACGTGGAATTTCTATTATTACTCTTCTCCCTTGAATAATGAACTTGCCTGGAATAATCATGATGAGACTCACCCGCCAACTGGGTGTCAATTTTGTCCTTGTTGGGGAGATGCTTCTTGACCTTAATTGTTAACTTGCCTCCATAGATGATAGCTTCTCTAAAGCTCTTATATAAGAAGGAAAAGAACACGGTAATAGAAGTATTTGATCCTCATCTTCTATCTTAACCTCTACCTTATCTAAATTATTAACAATAGCGAAAAATTCTGCAATGTGAAACTTGATAGGTGTTCCTTCATGCATGCGGAGAAGAAAGAGACGTTGTTTCAGAATCAACCGATTCGCCAACGACTTCTTCAGATAGTGGTCCTGAAGTCACTCCCACAATGATAATGTTGTTTTCTCTGTAGAAAACTCATCCAACACTTCGTCCGCAAAGTAAAGCTGAATAGCCGTCAAGTCTTTCTCATCTAATTACTGCCAAGTTTCTTCTTTCATATCTTGAGCCTTTTTCTCCCTTTCGAGTGGTGCTTTCTTCAACCCGCTCTGGGTAAGGATTGCATTCATCTTAATCTGCCACCTGCTGAAATTGATGACACCATCAAATTTCTGAATATCAAACTTGATCGCAGACATTTTCAAGTTGACTTTGCTCTGATACCAATTGTTAGAAAACAATCTGTATGCTCTAATATCAATTGTTGTGAATTTCAGAGAGACGCTCCCACACGACCGAATCGACTGGGACAGCGCAGCAGAAAAAAATCATAGGATCTACTAAGGCAACGAAAAAAAGATAAGAAGAGAAAGCCAACATACAATATAACGTGGTTCCACCGATCAAACAGATCGTGTGTACATCACGGGAAAAGGGGAGAAACTTTATTAAAACTTTGGAGGAGTACAATAAGATTTACTTACACCTCACGCTGAGAAGATTACAAGCCCTTGATGGCCGCCAAGAACAGCGAACCCTTGTGGCTAAGCTTCTCTCACGAATCTCTCACCTAAATGAATTACACTCTTTGGAATTACAAATTCATTGTGATACGTTAAAGGCCACCCCTAAGGGATGATTTATACACCATAGAACTCTTCTAATCTTAAACAAATTTTATCAATACGAACAATCACCGCCTCAGAATAAAGAAAACCCGAATCCAACTTGAATCTAGAAACAGATCCAGAAAAGAAAACAGTCAGACCTGACATTAATCGATTAGGCCAGGGTACTAGTCGAGTAATACCATGTATCAGTCGACTAGGCCCAATTACTAGTCCACTACTCTGACAAGATTCGGAACCCTAACTCTCTGTTGACCAACCTAGTCGACTATACAAAGTATTAGTCGACTAATCCATGTGATTAGTCGACTATACCCAGAATTAGTCGACTGGTACTGTGCACAGCTCCTTGTGCACGTCTGTTCTTTGATCTTCGAAGTTTCGTCTACCTTTACGACGTATTCCAGTCACAAATCCTAATAGATATGAGGTGGACTTGAATACTTGTCCCAAACTAATCAAGCGACTCAAAACTTCATCTAGTTTCTGGAGGATTTCGGTCTTCATATTAGTTGTTTGAGATTCAGTAGCCACTTTTCTTTTAATTGTTATTTTTTATGTAAAAGAAAAAAAAGAAAATAAATTTTCCTAGACAAATGCCTAAAGAAAAGATTTTTTTTGTTTTTGTAACCGAATGCAAGGTGTTCCTGCCTAAACCTTGTGCTTTGATACCAAACTAATGTGAAACAGTGCATGCGTGTCATGTAAGAAACCAGTGATATAATCAAACTCGCTACATTTCACCAAATAGAAAGATCTTCAACAGGAAAACAATTAAAAACTAACAATGTTGCAAATGAATTTAAATAAGATTGCAAGCATAGTTTTTGCACATTTTTTTTATCTTAATGAAATCTAATTACAATACACATATCATGCGTGGCAAGTTCTAATCTCAATATCAATAATAAGCAATCACAGGATTTGCAGAATCACACATCTCATCATATAGTGGACAACATGAATAGTGATAAAATTTTAAAGATAAAATTGTGGTATACCCCACTAATAATCTAAATGCTGAAATAAAAACTCACTGACAAAGCTATTGTTGTTGTTGTTCTGTGGCTTAGAATTGATCTGGTTGTTGTTGTTGCTATTCTGATCCGATGCATGCTTTTAGGAATGGATACTTGATATTGGTATCTTCTCGAACAAATGATGTACATCATTGATCTCCAGGTTAGTCGTGATACTGTTCATGTGCTTTGATTTTCAGCGGCATCCCATTGTGAGTTGAGATTGCAGCCATAGTTTTTGCACACTAGGAATTGATGTTGATCGGAATAATGAAGGCTTGGAGGGAGAAGCTTGCACACGAGCAGGTGGCGCAGATATCTGGGATTCGAGGGTTATGTGAAGAACAGAGAGAAGGTCGAGATATTGGTGGGGCCCTGGTTGCGAGAACGAGAGAAAGTAGAGGCCAAAATGTTATCGAATTGCAGTCTAATGGAGGAAAAGATGAAACCAATATCGAGTTGTTGATATGGGGTGCTGGAAATGGATCTTTGGAGAGGGAGTTGGGCTCAGTTTGCAGCACAGAGAGAAAGGAAAGAAGAACGGATAGTTGGGCTTCTTCCTTTATTAGATGTTGGGTTGTAGCGTTTGTGGGAGAAGAAAGAAGAAGATGATGAAAAGTTACTGGTGATTGATAACACAGAGAGAAAAGGAAGACGAGAGGAGATTGCAGGCAAGAAAGCTTTGCTTCAAATCTTCATTCATTTGTTTTCTTAGATAGAAGAGAAAGAGAGAAGATAGGTGAGAGATACAGGCAAGAGAAAGCCATGGAGTTTTCAATTCATTCATTAATTTTCAACCAAGGATACATGTGCCTATATGTAGGCTACAGATTCATAACTACCCACACAACTCTATAACTTTCCATTACATTACAACTAGCAATAACTTCCCACTACATTACAACTACCCATAACTTCCCACTATATTACACAACTACCCATTAAAATACAACTAAAGTACAAAGAGAATACAACATAAATACAACCAAACACAACTGAAAATACAATAAAATCTAAAGCTAAGATGTCCCCATCATAAAGGGTCATTGCAAGAATTTTCTCAGAGGTTTAACAACCGTTCGAAGTTATGTCAAGAATTATTTTAGTCATGACTCCTCCCTCTTTCTTGGTGTGTTTGGTATGCATGAATTCTACATTACCAAGCAAATTCCCTTGCTTGGCATAAGCTTACTCAACATTCTTGGGAATATTGGATTCCCATGAGAATCAAATTCCCTTATTTTGTGGGAATATAAATTCCCACTATGGAAGGTGGGTATTCTATATTCTCACTTGATGGGTATTCATAAAAACTTTATTTCCCAAAATAACCCTATTTATTTGTCTAATCTTTCATTCTTTCCTTCTCCCGGTAATCACCGCTGCCACCACCACAGCTGGCCACCATCACCGATCATTGGCCGCCCCGCCAACCACCACCACTGCCACCACCGGCCCCCGCCACCCACCATCATCAACCATCAACCATCGCCAGCACTACGCTGACCACCGGCCACCCGCACCACCAAACATGGTAGTGCAATATTCCTAGGAATTTAATGCTTAAAAATCTAATTCCTGAGTGGCGGAAATATTGGATTCCATGTATCAAACGCACGCTCAGTGTGAATTGGTGGGGTGAGGCTGTATGAGTGCGCGGTTTTTCTTTTTTGGATGGTGGTAGTGGTTGGAGGGTGGTTATCCCCACCCCCATAATTAATATCTTTTGGGCCCAGGATGAGAGCTACAATAATCATAGTTTAAGCGTGAATGCTATGAGACATTGCTCTATCCTAGAAGTATAGCAATTGGGCATGATGCTATTGAGAACCTCCTGCAGACACACACGAAGTTGCATGCACTCTTTGTGATAGAACATATGCTAAAATCAGAAATCTGGTCTTAAATAAGATAACATAATAGTTTGTCTTTCAAAAGTAAATAATAGGGACAACAAAATATTTGCTCACCACAAGCTAATCTCCCCCCAGCATTCCCAGTGGAAAGGCTGAGCTCATGTCCTCCTGTAAAATGAGAGAAATACAATTTGAATGCAATAATAAAAAAGGAAAGAAAAAACAAAAATAACGGAACCAAATGACTTTGAATATTAAGTATCAAATTGATTAAAAAGATTGTTAAGAAACTTATGAAAGCTTTACCTTTTCCAAGATCGTCCTCCAGCTCATGAACCACAAATGCTCTTCCAACAACTGAATTAGGTCCACTTAGTGGAATCTAAAGATTCAGGTCAAGAAAAATGTGTCAATGCAAGAACAAAAATGTCAGGAAGAGGATAATATAATTGTGAAACATAAAAACAAGATAGTCAAAAAGGAATTATCACAAAAGCACTTGTGTGACAAAGGACGTATTTTCGGATTCAAGCACCTGCTTATCTACAATTGTTGCCTCCGCCACTCCTATGCACATAAAAGCAACAGAGAAGGCATTAGGACTTTCACCATTCCTTTAAAAGATGAGACGTTTAGGGACAGCAATATCAAAAAATACCATCGGAGTTAGCAACAATGTTTCCCAGGTCACCCGCATGACGGACTTCATCTTCAGGAGCACCATGTGTCATACCATTCGGGTTGAAATGTGGCCCTGGGAAATAGATGGTAGATTCAGCATCAGGGACAATTGCAGCTATGAAACAGCACACAACTTCTATTTTAAGTCATTACACGGAGCTTGATCACAAAGATCTCAAGTTTTCAAAATACTAATTAAACAGCAGAGGTGGAGGATCTTCATAAAGATCAGAGAAATAAAGTGAACCTAAAAAAAAAAATCCTATGCAAAGGTAGAGCTCTTTGGCCAGGTTTAAACTAGATATTTCCAAGTAAAGGAAAAATCAACAAATGTAGCTGGCCTAACCTGTAGATATGCAGCCATTGGTAGTATCCCCAAACTCATGCTGCAGAAAAGAATATATACATATATAGACTGGTTGGAGTTTCTATGTCAGAATAAGCATGAAAAGAATAGAACGAACATATAGATACTCACATGATGAAATCCGTGAAGTCCTGGTGTAAGTCCAGTAACACGAACTTTCACAGTTGTGGGACCTGTTGAGAAACAAAATAAAAAAGACAAAAATATTTCAAATTTAGTCTTAGAT
This sequence comes from Agave tequilana, assembly GCA_038442645.1. Classification (NCBI taxonomy): domain Eukaryota; kingdom Viridiplantae; phylum Streptophyta; class Magnoliopsida; order Asparagales; family Asparagaceae; genus Agave; species Agave tequilana. Next base: position 71,170 of record JAVJIF010017476.1, read on the forward strand.
AGAGAATGCTGGTGTATAAAATTTATGGAAGGCACCCTCATAACTTATTCCTTTGAAGACATCAAAGATAACATGTTCAAGAGAGAAGTACAAAACATGGACCATGCCAATAATGAATTAATGAAGAAATAGGACTTTGTACTAAGAAAATAAATAAAGAGCTAATAAAAAATCTTTATTCCAGGTATTTGAGTTGTCTTCAAAGAGGTTAGTTCTTATCTCAATACTTAGGTTCCGCCTATATATCTATCTTTACTGCTAGATCAGAGGGCGTTCTGGTTATTTCATTATATTTTTCTTTAACTCATTGGGAGAACCCCTATCTACATATAGGTCCACATCTTGAACCCTAAAAATGCTATGATCTTGATTGTAATATAATTTAACTTCAAAAAGCTAACTATCAGGCATTTTCTCAGGTACATGGTTCAACCAATCTTACTTAGAATTATTCCTGTTGAGGATTACATCTGATATCAAGCCTCTTAAAACCTTCTCCTATAATTTCGATCCATGTCACACGTCGCCCAACCTTTAAACTAAATAAAAACCTAGTCATCCCTCACACCAGATATGCTTGTTCAATGTTCATTAACTTTCTCCCTAGTTTAAAAGCACAATCCAATATTTCTTTAGGGAATTTGATCTTTCTCCTAGCTCAATGTTTCAAAACATATAACAACATGGTGGATCCTTTTGCTGTACAACTAACTAATTCTACTTGGGAAATCTAGTTAAACTTTCTTTCTTGCGTTCATAAGTTCTGTTCCGGGAATCCAGTTAATCTATCATAAATCATTGTACATTAATTTCCAAACTTATTTCCTACATATGTTGGGAACTCCTAGCATAATGCACATTTGAGTCGGACATGTCCCAACATGACACTTGTTGGATACTTCTTCAATCCATGTAGAGCAGTTGTTGAATGTCTCTCAAGGTTTGAATAATTATTTCAAGTTTGAGCAAGACACTTATCATATGTTTATTTGATATGCATTGCAAGGGCATCGTTTATATGCTACCACATAATTGCATTATTGTCATGTCCTTGCTGTATGCATATCCTAATTTCTTTCAGGATTTGCTGTATTCATCTATTTGTGCCATATCATATCCTACCCATGTCAACGATTCACAGCCTCCTACCTAAAATTTCTTTCTATTAACTACTTGAATCCAATTCACTAGAAAATGAGGAATTATTTAATAATCAACAAAAAAAAAATTATCTGTTTAATCAATTCAGTGGCTAGACTACTCAATCAGGGCAAAGTCCCAACAGCTAATTAATTCCTACCTAATAACGGAAACAACAAAAGAAATGCTCCCACCTCAAATCCCAATGAAATGTAAAGTATTAAATAGCACATTGCTCTAAAGGTAATCAAACATTAATCAAAATTCAAACTTTGATAAGGAAACACAATGGAGAAAGTGAGAGGAGCAGACCGTCGTCTTCTTGAAGAAGAGTGACAACGCCCTCGACCTCGGAATTGCCCTTGAGGACCGCGACGGCCTTCTTGGTGGCGGCGACGACGGTCAAGGGTTTGGAAGCGGCGGCGACGGCGAGATTACCCGAGGAGAAATTGAAATTTATGGGCTTTCCAAGCAAGAAAGATGAGTGGAATGGGCGAGCAGAGGAAATAGTAGTTGCAGATAGAAGAGAGGGGGAGATAGCGGTTGAGGTGAAGAATTGGGCAGCCATTGCAGCGGCGACCATCGCTTGCATCGACCGCAGAGATTTGAGACTGAGAAATGTTAGCATTTTGAGGGTATTTCAAAATTAAGTCAAGTTTGGATAGGAGTAGAACTCTTTAGTGCTTATATATGGAGTCCCTTTCATGATGGGTTGTGTGGGCTAGAAATCAGGGGGTGCTCGCGCGCACACAAGCCCATTAATTCCCAGTGAAGGGAATTGGGGCTACCAGATCCAGAAAACCTTAATGCGCATCGTCTCGCGGGTGTGCCCGAATGGGTTAAGTCTTGCCAATTTTATTTTTGGATTTAAAATTAAAATAAAATCTTTTCAAATCCTGTCATAATATTTGGGTCAGAAATAGCTGTTGAGATTCGTATCTGTCATGTCCTGTCACTGCAGTGTCCTGTCTGTCATTGCAGTAACACTTTTCAAGGCTTTCTCTGCACAAGGAAAGATTGGTTCTCTGTCCAAGATTCTTTCTCTTCCCAAAGATTTTCTAATGATGATAAACTCCTTTATAAAGGATCTATTCTCTGCTATCAAAAACAGAACTCATCCATCCTCCTCTTCCTCTGAAATTTCCATAAACTCTTCAGTTCTTCCCTGCATCTCTGGAGGAAACAAAACCGAGCTGTTCGAGGGCTTATGCATTGCGAGTGCACGCTTGCAGGGCCCAATGTTCTAAATATCCCCGATATAACCCCGATATTGCGCCGATATTGCATTTACGGCACCTAGCCGCAATGATTTGGCACATCCAAACCGATATAGCGTTTTTCATTAAAAATCGCCGATAAATAGGCATGGACCCGATATATCGGCCGCTATTTCGGCGATTTTGGACCCGATATAGCGTTTTACACTCAATTTCTAGGTTAGCTATTTGGGTAATTCGAGTGATGTGGCAATGTGACATTTTTGAAGATTCTACACTTGGATAGTGATTATGAATTCATAGGCTTAATGCAAGTTATCGAGTTAAGTATATCTTAAACATATAAGTATGATGTTTTATGTAGATTTATATAATTTATGCATATATTGTCTTATTGAGATGCGATTTAAGACAAGAAGATATGTATATTTACAGTCCGATTTTGACATCCGATTTTTGAAAATATCCCCGATATATCCCCATCTCCGATAAATTTTCCTGGCGGATGTAGCCGCTGTGGCCGCCATTTAGAACACTGGCAGGGCCAGCGATCGTTGAATCCTGGAGGGTAGGCCGTCATCAACCTGCTGCACCGAGATACTCTCTCAGAGGGGCGCGATCTACTCTTAAGGATAGTGCTCCGCACGCCTCGATCAAAATAGAGAAATTCCTTCCTTCTTGAAAGTTTCATTTAAATAGCTTAGCAGTATTTCGTACATTATTTTCCAACAATCTTAAGAGTAGATATGGATACTGCTATGGTTGCTGCTATTAATGTTAAGTCTCTGCCTGACATATCAAGGATTGAACCATTTAATGGAACCCACTATAAAAGATGGCAAGAAAAGGTTATGTCCACACTTGATGTAACTGGTTATGCTTTTGCTATAACTGATCCTAAACCAGATAAAGGAAAAGAATTGCAAAACTAGGAAAAGACCAACAAAATCTGTAAACACATCATTCTCAGCACACTTAGCAATGCACTGTTTGATGTTTACTGTCCTTATAAAACTGCAACTGAAATTTGGGAAAGTCTTAATAAAAAATACATTCTTGAAGATGCTGGAACTCAAAAATTTGCTATTGGAAATTTTCTGAATTTTGTCATGTCTGATGAAAAAGATATTTCTTCTTAAATTCATGAATATCATGTTCTAATTGATGATCTTAAAAATGAAAATATCACCCTACCCGAATCCTTTGTTGCTGGAGCCCTAATTGAAAAACTACCCGACTCATGAAAAGATTACAAGAAAGAACTGAAGCATAAAAGAAAACAAATGAACCTTGAAGATGTAATAATTCATATTAGAATTGAAGAGAAAAATAGAGAGAGAGAGAGAAATCTGAAAGGGCCAAGGCGCTTACATCTAAGGCAAATATAATTGAAAGCAAGCCTTTTAAACCAAAGAAACATTTTCATAAGCCAAACTTCAAACCAAATCAGAATCCTAAGATGAAAAGAAACCCTAACTCTACTTTCAAGAAGAAAGGAAACTGCTTTGTGTGTGGCAAATCCGGACACTACTCAGCACAGTGTAGGTTCCGGAAGACTGGTGAGGCTCCATCCAAACCACAAGCTAGCCTGGTTGAGAGTGACATTATTGCTGCTGTAATCTCTGAAGTGAACATGGTTGCACATAATAAGAATTGGGTGATTGATTCCGGGGCAACCCGACATATATGTGCCGACAGAGGAGCTTTCTCTTCTTACTCCTCTGTTGATGATGGTGAACAAGTGTTCATGGGTGATTCGAGGCCCTCACCCGTTGTGGGTAAGGGAAATGTGCTTCTCAAGCTTACTTCAGGGAAGATCCTTTCTCTTACAGATGTGCTTCATGTTCCTAAGATTCGTTGGAACCTCATTTCTGCTTCCCTTATTGGAAAAGCTGGAGTTAAGGTCTGCTTTGAATCTGATAAAATTGTAATGACTAGGAATGGACAATTTGTTGGTAAAGGGTACTGTAGTCAGGGTTTATTTATGCTGAATGTACTTGAAATCATGAATGAAAATGCATCTACTTCTTCTGCTTACATGATTGACTCTTGTGATCTTTGGCATGGTAGGTTAGGACATGTTGGTTTTTCTTACATTAAGAAAATGAAAGATATAGGTCTCTTGCATAATGTAACTATATCTGATCATGACAAATGTGAAATATGTTTTGAATCTAAATCCGCTAAGAAATCATGCAAAAGTGTACAAAGAGAATCTGAATTGCTTGAGCTTATTCATAGTGATCTTGGTGACCTTAAAAATAACTTAACTAGAGGTGATAAAAGATTCTATATCACTTTTATTGATGACTGTTCTAGATATACAGTAGTCTATCTATTAAGATCCAAAGATGAAGCCTTTGAAATGTTTCTGAAATATAAGTCAGAAGTTGAAAATCAACTAAATAAAAAAATAAAGAGATTGAGATCGGATAGAGGTGGTGAATATGAACTTAAACAATTTAATGAATTTTGTGAACAACATGGCATAATTCATGAGACTACCCCTCCATATTCACCTGAATCTAATGGTGTTGCTGAAAGGAAAAATAGAACACTCAAAAATATGATGAGTGCTATGCTTATAAGTTCTGGTGCACCTCTGAATCTGTGGGGGGAAGCTATACTCTCTGCTTGTCATATTCAAAATAGAATACCCTATAAGAAAACCGGTATAACTCCATATGAAATCTGGAAAGGACATGCACCAAACTTAAACTATTTAAAAGTGTGGGGGTGCCTAGCTAAAGTTCTTCTACCTGAACCCAAAAGAAAGAAACTAGGACCCAAAACCTTTGACTACATGTTTATTGGTTATACCCAACATAGTGCTTCATAAAGGTTTCTTGTGACTAGAAGTGATAATAATGTTATGGAAATTAACACTATTGTTGAAACTAAAAATGCAGAATTCTTTGAGCATGTTTTTCCATTGAAAACCCATGTTGATAAACCATCTCATGCTTCATCATCTAGTCATGCACAAGAATCTGATGATAATGAAGAGATTGAACTAAGAAGAAGTAAAAGAGTTAGAAAAGAAACTGACTTTGGTAAAGATTTCTTTACATTTCTTATTGATGATGACCCTCTAACTTATAAAGAGGCTATCTCTTCTCCGGATGCTCCATTCTGAAAAGAGGCTATTAATAATGAATTAGAATCCATATTATCAAATCACACTTGGGAACTTGTTGATTTACCACCAGGTGCAAAACCTATTGGCTGCAAATGGATATTTAAAAGAAAGCTTAAACCTGATGGGTCTTTAGATAAATTTAAAGCTAGATTGGTTGCTAAAGGATACACTCAAAAGAAAGACTTTGATTATTTTGACACATTTGCTCCTGTGACTAGAATTGCATCTATTAGAGTGTTATTTGCTTTAGCATCTATTCATAAGCTTGTGATACATCAAATGGATGTTAAAACTGCATTCTTAAATGGAGAATTGGAAGAAGAAATATATATGGACCAACCTGAAGGTTGTGTGACAACTGGAAATGAACATAAAGTTTGCAAACTTGTAAAATCTTTATATGGTTTAAAACAAGCACCCAAATAATGGCATGATAAATTTGATAGTGTTCTTGTTTCCAATGGTTATCAGATTAATGATGCTGATAAATGTATCTATACTAAATTTGAGGATAATGTTGGTGTTATCATATGTTTATATGTTGATGATATGCTTATATTTGGTACAAACTTAGAAATTGTAAATGACACCAAATTATTTTTGTCTTCTAATTTTGATATGAAAGACATGGGTGAAGTTGATGTGATCCTAGGAATTAAAATAACTAGAGATTCTAATCGTATCATGCTTTCACAAGGACACTATATAGAAAGAACGCTGAAGAGATTTGGTCATTTTGACTGCACTCCTGTTTTCACACCTTATGATGGTAGCATTCACTTAAGAAAGAATAAAGAACAAAGTGTGTCACAATCTGAGTATGCACAAATCATTGGTAGTTTAATGCACTTGATGAACTATACACGACCTGACATTGCTTATGCCGTGGGACGACTTAGTCGTTACACTCATTGTCCTAATAAGGACCATTGGACAGCATTATATCGAGTGCTAAAGTATCTAAAAGGAACTATTGATTATAGTTTGACATATGTGGCTTTCCTTCTGTTTTAGAGGGATACTCAGATGCTAACTGGATCTCTGACTCTGATGAGTTAAAATCTACAAGTGGATATGTGATCACACTTGGTGGGGGTGCGGTGTCTTGGAAATCATCCAAGCAAACCGTCACAGCTCGCTCCACTATGGAGTCTGAGTTTGTTGCCTTAGAGAAGGCAGGTACTGAGGCTGAATGGCTCAGGAATCTTTTGATTGATATACCAATTTGGAAGAGACCAGCTCCGTCTGTGTCAATTCATTGTGATAACCAAGCTACTATTGCTAGAGCTAAGAATAAAATATACAATGGTAAGAGTAGGCATATTCGCCTAAGACATAAAATTGTAAAGCAGCTGCTGGATGATGGGATCATATCTCTTGACTATGTGAGGTCAGAGCTTAATATAAGTGATCCATTTACCAAACCACTAGGGAGAAAACTAGTGGAGAATACATCGAGGGGAATGGGACTCATGTCTATAACAAAGAGTCAAAAATGATAGTAACCCAACTTATGTGATTGATGAACTCATGAAGTAGGTTCATATGGGTAATAACAAATCATTTGTTGACTTGGAGATGCACTATCATTATTTTATTATTGAGAAGTCCCTTCCTATGATGTAGATAGTGCAAATTGCAATGTGCAAAGGATGAGTATTAGCTCTTAATGGATTACCATAGCCCTTATTGGGTGGTGTGTTTAATTGCAATGAACACTTGATGGATCCACCTATATGAGTGTGGAAGTGGGGCCGCTTCCTATGAGAATGTAGACATATTCTCTAGAGCGCTCATGAATATCCAGGTAGGGCGCATGGCCGATTCGCGCCAACCCGTTTTGAACAGCTCGATTCTTGGAATGATATGTGGGTTGTATGTCAATGATCCATAATTAGGAAGATTGGTTCATAGAAACTTTATGTTTCACCAACTTCCTGTGGGACACATCTACATATCCTAGGTAGTGGTTCATAGACCAAAAGTCACCATTATTGATGCATTGAGTTCTTATGTTTCCTCCTCTACTCTTTCGTTCCTATTATCCTTTCTTTTAATTTTGAAATAGTGGGGAATTGTTAGCATTTTGAGGGTATTTCAAAATTAAGCCAAGTTCCTTTAGTCCCACATTGGATAGGAGTAGAACTCTTTAGTGCTTATATATGGAGTCCCTTTCATGATGGGTTGTGTGGGCTAGAAACCAGGGGGTGCTCGCGCGCACACAAGCCCATTGAGGCCCAGTGAAGGGAATTCGGCTACCGGATCCAGAAAACCTTAATGCGCATGTGCGCCCGCATCGTGCGCGCGCAAGGGGGGTGCAAATCCGGGTTTCAGAGCCTCGCGGGTGTGCCCGAATGGGTTAAGTTTTGCCAATTTTATTTTTGGATTTAAAATTAAAATAAAATCTTTTCAAATCCTGTCATAATATTTGGGTCAGAGATAGCTGTTGAGATTCGTATCTGTCATGTCCTGTCACTGCAGTGTCCTGTCCTGTCATTGCAGTAACACTTTCTAAGGCTTTCTCTGCACAAGGAAAGATTGGTTCTCTGTCCAAGGATTCTTTCTCTTCCCAAAGATTTTCTAATGATGATAAACTCCCTTTATAAAGGATCTATTCTCTGCTATCAAAAACAGAACTCAACCATCCTCCTCTTCCTCTGAAATTTCCATAGACTCTTCAGTTCTTCCCTGCATCTCTGGAGGAAACAAAACCGAGCTGTTCGAGGGCCTATGCATTGCGAGTGCACGCTTGCAGGGCCAGCAATCGTTGAATCCTGGAGGGTAGGCCGCCATCAACCTACTGCACCGAGATACTCTCTCAGAGGGGCGCGATCTACTCTTAAGGACAGTACTCCGCACGCCTCGATCAAAATAGAGAAGTTCCTTCCTTCTTGAAAGTTTCATTTAAATAGCTTAGCAGTATTTCGTACATTATTTTCCAACAATCTTAAGAGTAGATATGGATACTGCTATGGTTGCTGCTACTAATGTTAAGTCTCTGCCTGACATATCAAGGATTGAACCATTTAATGGAACCCACTATAAAAGATGGCAAGAAAAGGTTATGTCCACACTTGATGTAACTGGTTATGCTTTTGCTATAACTGATCCTAAACCAGATAAAGAAAAAGAATTGCAAAACTGGAAAAGGCCAACAAAATCTGTAGACACATCATTCTCAGCACACTTAGCAATGCACTGTTTGATGTTTACTGTCCTTATAAAACTGCAACTAAAATTTGGGAAAGTCTTAATAAAAAATACATTCTTGAAGATGCTGGAACTCAAAAATTTGCTATTGGAAATTTTCTGAATTTTGTCATGTCTGATGAAAAAGATATTTCTTCTCAAATTCATGAATATCATGTTCTAATTGATGATCTTAAAAATGAAAATATCACCCTACCCGAATCCTTTGTTGCTGGAGCCCTAATTGAAAAACTACCCGACTCATGGAAAGATTACAAGAAAGAACTGAAGCATAAAAGAAAACAAATGAACCTTGAAGATGTAATAATTCATATTAGAATTGAAGAGAAAAATAGAGAGAGAGAGAAATCTGAAAGGGTCAAGGAGCTTACATCCAAGGCAAATATAATTGAAAGCAAGCCTTTTAAACCAAAGAAACATTTTCATAAGCCAAACTTCAAACCAAATCAGAATCCTAAGATGAAAAGAAACCCTAACTCTACTTTCAAGAAGAAAGGAAACTGCTTTGTGTGTGGCAAACCAGGACACTACTCAGCACAGTGTAGGTTCCAGAAGACTGGTGAGGCTCCATCCAAACCACAAGCTAGCCTGGTTGAGAGTGACATTATTGCTGCTGTAATCTCTGAAGTGAACATGGTTGCACATAATAAGAATTGGGTGATTGATTCCGGGGCAACCCGACATATATGTGCCGACAGAGGAGCTTTCTCTTCTTACTCCTCTGTTGATGATGGTGAACAAGTGTTCATGGGCGATTCGAGGCCCTCACCCGTTGTGGGTAAGGGAAAGGTGCTTCTCAAGCTTACTTCAGGGAAGATCCTTTCTCTTACAGATGATCTTCATGTTTCTGAGATTCGTTGGAACCTCATTTCTGTTTCCCTTATTGGAAAAGCTGGAGTTAAGGTCTGCTTTGAATCTGATAAAATTGTAATGACTAGGAATGGACAATTTGTTGGTAAAGGGTACTGTAGTTAGGGTTTATTTATGCTGAATGTACTTGAAATCATGAATGAAAATGCATCTACTTCTTCTGCTTACATGATTGACTCTTGTGATCTTTGGCATGGTAGGTTAGGACATGTTGGTTTTTCTTACAATAAGAAAATGAAAGATATAGGTCTCTTACATAATGTAACTATATCTGATCATGACAAATGTTAAATATGTGTTGAATCTAAATCCACTAAGAAATCATGCAAAAGTGTACAAAGAGAATCTGAATGACTTGAGCTTATTCATAGTGATCTTGGTGACCTTAAAAATAACTTAATTAGAGGTGGTAAAAGATTTTATATCACTTTTATTGATGACTGTTCTAGATATACAGTAGTCTATCTATTAAGATCCAAAGATGAAGCCTTTGAAATGTTTCTGAAATATAAGTCAGAAGTTGAAAATCAACTAAATAAAAAAATAAAGAGATTGAGATCGGATAGAGGTGGTGAATATGAACTTAAACAATTTAATGAATTTTGTGAACAACATGGCATAATTCATGTGACTACCCCTCCATATTCACCTGAATCTAATGGTGTTGCTGAAAGGAAAAATAGAACACTCAAAAATATGATGAGTGCTATGCTTATAAGTTCTGGTGCACCTCTGAATCTGTGGGGGGAAGCTATACTCTCTGCTTGTCATATTCAAAATAGAATACCCTATAAGAAAACCGGTATAACTCCATATGAAATCTGGAAAGGACATGCACCAAACTTAAACTATTTAAAAGTGTGGGGGTGCCTAACTAAAGTTCTTCTACCTGAACCCAAAAGAAAGAAACTAGGACCCAAAACCTTTGACTGCATGTTTATTGGTTATGCCCAACATAGTGCTTCATATAGGTTTCTTGTGACTAGAAGTGATAATAATGTTATGGAAATTAACACTATTGTTGAAACTAAAAATGCAGAATTCTTTGAGCATGTTTTTCCATTGAAAACCCATGTTGATAAACCATCTCATGCTTCATCATCTAGTCATGCACAAGAATCTGATGATAATGAAGAGATTGAACTAAGAAGAAGTAAAAGAGTTAGAAAAGAAACTGACTTTGGTAAAGATTACTTTACATTTCTTATTGATGATGACCCTCTAACTTATAAAGAGGCTATCTCTTCTCCGGATGCTCCATTCTGAAAAGAGGCTATTAATAATGAATTAGAATCCATATTATCAAATCACACTTGGGAACTTGTTGATTTACCACCAGGTGCAAAACCTATTGGCTGCAAATGGATATTTAAAAGAAAGCTGAAACCTGATGGGTCTTTAGATAAATTTAAAGCTAGATTGGTTGCTAAAGGATACACTCAAAAGAAAGACTTTGATTATTTTGACACATTTGCTCCTGTGACTAGAATTGCATCTATTAGAGTGTTATTTGCTTTAGCATCTATTCATAAGCTTGTGATACATCAAATGGATGTTAAAACTGCATTCTTAAATGGAGAATTGGAAGAAGAAATATATATGGACCAACCTGAAGGTTGTGTGACAACTGGAAATGAACATAAAGTTTGCAAACTTGTAAAATCTTTATATGGTTAAAACAAGCACCCAAACAATGGCATGATAAATTTGATAGTGTTCTTGTTTCCAATGGTTATCAGATTAATAATGCTGATAAATGTATCTATACTAAATTTGAGGATAATGTTGGTGTTATCATATGTTTATATGTTGATGATATGCTTATATTTGGTACAAACTTAGAAATTGTAAATGACACCAAATTATTTTTGTCTTCTAATTTTGATATGAAAGACATGGGTGAAGTTGATGTGATCCTAGGAATTAAAATAACTAGAGATTCTGATCGTATCATGCTTTCACAAGGACACTATATAGAGCTAAAGAGATTTGGTCATTTTGACTGCACTCCTGTTTCCACACCTTATGATGGTAGCATTCACTTAAGAAAGAATAAAGAACAAAGTGTGTCACAATCTGAGTATGCACAAATCATTGGTAGTTTAATGCACTTGATGAACTATACACGACCTGACATTGCTTATGCCGTGGGACGACTTAGTCGTTACACTCATTGTCCTAATAAGGACCATTGGACAGCATTATATCGAGTGCTAAAGTATCTAAAAGGAACTATTGATTATAGTTTGACATATTGTGGCTTTCCTTCTGTTTTAGAGGGATACTCAGATGCTAACTGGATCTCTGACTCTGATGAGTTAAAATCTACAAGTGGATTGTTGGAACCTATTTCGATGAAGACGTTCGTGAAGATCAAATTCATTTGGAGCTCTAACACATGACGAATCAAGAGTCCGACATGATCAAGTTGTGCCAAGAGGGTGAGATGTTGTGGTTTGTAAAGAAGATATAGCATGTAAAAGCCTTGATTCAAACTTACAACACATAGTCCTGTTAGTCGACTTTTCCAATATCAAGTCGACTAATCAGTTGTCTAGTCGACTTACCCAAAGTTCAAGTCGACTAAGTTTTGTGTCCTGAAACAGACCAACTCTCTGTTTGTCAAATTAGTCGACCAAACAGTAACCAAGTCGACTAATCCATTTTCTAGTCGACTTATAGAAAACACCTAGTCGACTAATCCCTTGACTCAGTCGACTATAAAGCAGTTGCAGTCGACTTGAGGTAGTTATCTAGAAACCTGTTCTGCCAACAGACATATACCTAGTCGACTACTTGCTAAACCTAGTCGACTAATAGTAGAAGTTTTGCCTAGTCTAGTCGACTAACTCAGAACCCTAGTCGACTATAGGCAGTTTCTGACTGTTGGACAGTTTCTGTTATCTGATCCTTTTGGCAACGTTTCCCAATGTCCATATCATCTGAATTGGTCCTATAAGTACCCTAACTTACCCTAGTCTACAGCTATAAATAGGGAAGTTATACCAAAGGCCAATTGTCAAGAGTTTCATTCAGTTTTCCAAAAGTCAAAATCCAGAAAACCTGAAAACTGATTTCTAACTTCAGTTCTTCACCAAAAGACAATTCCTATTGTGAAGTTCTCTGAAGTTTTTGTTTCCTATACTATACCTTGTCCACATACACATCTGTACCAAGGCTATAGGAAAAGAGTTGTAAATTCTCAAAGTGTTCATTTGTACACGGGAGGCTTCTTGGTCGAAGAGGCAAGTTGTACAAGGTGACCATTGTACACGGGAGGCTTCTTGGTTGTAGAGGCAGTTGTACAAAGGTAAAAGGTATTCTCTTGGTGGAAGAGAAGGTGTTCTCTTGGTGGAAGAGAAGGTGTACACATTTGGCGAAGCGGATTCGACAAGTGGTGTACATGTTGTATTGATTTTGGGTGGCAAGATCAAGGTTAAAGGAAAATCTCAAGCGGGTGGCTTGGGGACTGGATGTAGGTCACAAGGACCGAACCAGGATAAATCTTTTTGTTTGCGTTTGTCAATTTCTGAGATTTGTTTTCTTTACTTGCAAGTTTACTTATTTGCTTAACAATTAATCCTTCCTGTCAAGTGTTGTGTTGATTTGATTATAGATCCTACATTTGGTATAAGAGCGGGACCCAACAATTGGTATCAGAGCCCTGCATACCCTGAACCAGCGTACAAGCTCGGGTACAAGTCAACAACAAGGATGGCAACGGAGTTCTCATCATCCCAATTCAAGGAAGGACATTCTACACAGCGTCCACCGTTATTTGACGGAACTAACTACAACTATTGGAAGTGTAGAATGAAGATCTACTTGCAGTCACTCAACTACGACCTTTGGAACATCGTAGAAGCAACGTACACCAAGCCTACAATCAACTACAACGCTTGGAGTGAAGATCAAAAGAAGAACGCCAACCTTGACGCCAAAGCAATGAATGCTCTATTCTGTGCCCTTACCAAAGAAGAGTTCAACCGAGTGTCAACAGCAACTTCTGCACATCAAATTTGGCATACTCTTCAGGTAACACATGAAGGCACTAATAAAGTTAAGGAATCTAAAATATCTGTTCTTGTCCACAGGTTTGAGTTATTCAAAATGGAGGAGAATGAAACCATATCCGAGATGGTTACAAGATTCACCGACATCACCAATACTCTTGCATCCCTTGGAAAGGACTACACCCAAGTCGAAAGAGTTCGAAAGATCCTTCGTGCACTCACACCAGAATGGGAGAAGAAGACAACCGCCATTGAAGAGGCGAATGATCTCTCAACTATGACATTAGAAAACCTAATCGGTAATCTAATGGCATATGAAGTGCAGTTAGAAGAAAGAAAGAAGGACCAAGAGAGACAACACCGCTCAAAGAAGAAAGAACTCGCCTTCCATGCATCTTCCGACACGGACAATGATGACGAAGAGGAGATGGCAATGCTCTCAAAGAAATTCAGGAAATTTCTAAAGCAAGGTAAATTCAAATGCTTTAATTGTGATAAACCAGGTCATATGAAGATGGATTGTCCTTTGCTTAAGAAGAAAGATAAGTATAAGAGTAAGAAGTTCAGAAAGAAGAAGAACTACGAAGCATCATCAGAATATAGTGATTCATCTTCATCTGATGAAGAAGAATCCACTGAACGTGTCAACCTATGTTACATGGCACTTGAAGATGATGAGGTATCATATTCTGAACTCTCTGATGCATTCCATGAATTATTTCTTGATCTGAAAATGAAAAACTGAAAAACAAAGTTTTGTCAAAAGAAAATGAGAAACTTTTAAGGAAAATTCATGTTATGCATTACAATGTTCATCTATAAATTCTCAACAACAAGATGAGTTTGAAAATGTCATATCATCTTTGAAAATTGAAAATGAGAAATTTATAAAAGAGAACATTTTTCTGAAAAAGGAAACTAAGTCTTTAAATGATAGGATTTCTATATTGGATAAAGACATGTTAGTTTTTTAAAAAGAAATATGAAGAACTTTTGCAAAATGTGACTAAGTTTAATAAAGGAAAAGAAAATTTGAATGCTTTATTGTCTTTTCAGAAATTGTCACATGATAGTCATGGTATTGGATATAATGCAAAATCTTCATGTTTTAATCCATATAGTTCTTTTGTTAAAAGTAAGAATAAGAAAAGTAAGTTTATATGGATTCCTAAGAACTTAAGTGTTTATGATAAAATACATATATTGCTTCATACATGAATAATATATGTGATTCTTGCAATTATGTATATACTAATAGGTGGAAACCAAATTCTAAATGGATTTGGAGTCCTAAAGGTTAGATATGATCTTTTATATTTGGTACCAACTAACGTTTACTTTGCAGGTACCATATAAAAGTTATTATATATATATGTACTAATATATTTGTTGCAGGGGGAGAACAAAATATTTTTCTATCTGTTATAACCCGTTTTTTGTAGGGGGAGGAAAAGATAACATATTTTCTGCAGGGGGAGGACTTGTGCACACACAAAGCGTCGTCATCAAAAAGGAGGAGAATGTTGGAACCTATTTCGATGAAGACGTTCGTGAAGATCAAATTCATTTGGAGCTCTAACACATGACGAATCAAGAGTCCGACATGATCAAGTTGTGCCAAAGAGGGTTGAGATGTTGTGGTTTGTAAAGAAGATATAGCATGTAAAAGCCTTGATACAAACTTACAACACATAGTCCTGTTAGTCGACTTTTCCCAATATCAAGTCGACTAATCAGTTGTCTAGTCGACTTACCCAAAGTTCAAGTCGACTAAGTTTTGTGTCCTGAAACAGACCAACTCTCTGTTTGTCAAATTAGTCGACCAAACAGTAACCAAGTCGACTAATCCATTTTCTAGTCGACTTATAGAAAACACCTAGTCGACTAATCCCTTGACTCAGTCGACTATAAAGCAGTTGCAGTCGACTTGAGGTAGTTATCCAGAAACCTGTTCTGCCAACAGACATATACCTAGTCGACTACTTGCTAAACCTAGTCGACTAATAGTAGAAGTTTTGCCTAGTCTAGTCGACTAACTTAGAACCCTAGTCGACTATAGGCAGTTTCTGACTGTTGGATAGTTTCTGTCATTTGATCCTTTTGGCAACGTTTCCCAATGTCCATATCATCTGAATTGGTCCTATAACTACCCTAACTTACCCTAGTCTATAGCTATAAATAGGGAAGTTATACCAAAGGCCAATTGCCAAGAGTTTCATTCAGTTTTCCAAAAGTCAAAATCCAGAAAACCTGAAAACTGATTTCTAACTTCAGTTCTTCACCAAAAGACAATTCCTATTGTGAAGTTCTCTAAAGTTTTTGTTTCCTATACTGTACCTTGTCCACATACACATCTGTACCAAGGCTATAGGAAAGAGTTGTAAATTCTCAAAGTGTTCATTTGTACACGGGAGGCTTCTTGGTTGAAGAGGCAAGTTGTACAAGGTGACCATTGTACACGGGAGGCTTCTTGGTTGTAGAGGCAGTTGTACAAAGGTAAAAGGTATTCTCTTAGTGGAAGAGAAGGTGTTCTCTTGGTGGAAGAGAAGGTGTACACATTTGGCGAGGGGATTCGATAAGTGGTGTACATGTTGTATTGATTTTGGGTGGCAAGATCAAGGTTAAAGGAAAATCACAAGCGGGTGGCTTGGGGACTGGATGTAGGTCACAAGGACCGAACCAAGATAAATCTCTTTGTTTGCGTTTGTCAATTTCTGAGATTTGTTTCCTTTACTTGCAAGTTTACTTATTTGCTTAACAATTAATCCTTCCTGTCAAGTGTTGTGTTGATTTGATTATAGATCCTACATTTGGTATAAGAGCGGGACCCAACATGGATATGTGATCACACTTGGTGGGGGTGCGGTGTCTTGGAAATCATCCAAGCAAACCGTCACAGCTCGCTCCACTATGGAGTCTGAGTTTGTTGCCTTAGAGAAGGCAGGTACTGAGGCTGAATGGCTCAGAATCTTTTGATTGATATACCAATTTGGAAGAGACCAGCTCCGTCTGTGTCTATTCATTGTGATAACCAAGCTACTATTGCTAGAGCTAAGAATAAAATATACAATGGTAAGAGTAGGCATATTCGCCTAAGACATAAATTTATAAAGCAGCTGCTGGATGATGGATCATATCTTTTGACTATGTGAGGTCAGAGCTTAATATAAGTGATCCATTTACCAAACCACTAGGGAGAAAACTAGTGGAGAATACATCGAGGGAATGGGACTCATGTCTATAACAAAGAGTCAAAAATGATAGTAACCCAACCTATGTGATTGATGAACTCATGAAGTAGGTTCATATGGGTAATAACAAATCATTTGTTGACTTGGAGATGCACTATCATTATTTTATTATTGAGAAGTCCCTTCCTATGATGTAGATAGTGCAAATTGCAATGTGCAAAGGATGAGTATTAGCTCTTAATGGATTACCATAGCCCTTATTGGGTGGTGTGTTTAATTGCAATGCACACTTGATGGATCCCCCTATATGAATGTGGAAGTGGGGCCGCTTCTATGAGAATGTAGACATATTCTCTAGAGCGCTCATGAATATCCAGGTAGGGCACATGGCCGATTCGCGCCAACCCATTTTGAACAGCTCGATTCTTGGAATGATATGTGGGTTGTAGGTCAATGATCCATAATTAGGAAGATTGGTTCATAGAAACTTTATGTTTCACCAACTTCCTGTGGGACACATCTACATATCCTAGGTATTGGTTCATAGACCAAAAGTCACCATTATTGATCATTGAGTTCTTATGTTTCCTCCTCTTCTCTTTCGTTCCTATTATCCTTTCTTTTAATTTTGAAATAGTGGGGGATTGTTAGCATTTTGAGGGAATTTCAAAATTAAGCCAAGTTCCTTTAGTCCCACATTGGATAGGAGTAAACTCTTTAGTGCTTATATATGGAGTCCCTTTCATGATGGGTTGTGTGGGCTAGAAACCAGGGGGTGCTCGCGCGCACACAACCCATTGAGGCCCAGTGAAGGGAATTGGGCTACCGGATCCAGAAAACCTTAATGCGCATGTGCGCCCGCATCGTGCGCGCGCAGGGGGTGCAATCCGGGTTTCAGAGCCTCGCGGATGTGCCCGAATGGGTTAAGTTTTGCCAATTTTATTTTTGGATTTAAAATTAATAAAATCTTTTCAATCCTATCATAATATTTGGGTCAGAGATAGCTGTTGAGATTCGTATCTGTCATGTCCTTTCACTGCAATGTCCTATCCTGTCATTGTAGTAACACTTTCCAAGGCTTTCTCTGCACAATGAAAGATTGGTTCTCTGTCCAAGGATTCTTTCTCTTCCCAAAGATTTTCTAATGATGATAAACTCCTTTATAAAGGATCTATTCTCTGCTATCAAAAAGACTCAACCATCCTCCTCTTCCTCTGAAATTTCCATAGACTCTTCAGTTCTTCCCTGCATCTCTGGAGGAACAAAACCGAGCTGTTCGAGGCCTATGCATTGCGAGTGCACGCTTGCAGGGCCAGCGATCGTTGAATCCTGGAGGGTAGGCCGCCATCAACCTGCTGCACCGAGATACTCTCTCAGAGGGGCGCGATCTACTCTTAAGGACAGTGCTCCGCACGCCTCGATCAAAATAGAAGTACATTCCTTCTTGAAAGTTTCATTTAAATAGCTTAGCAGTATTTCGTACATTATTTTCCAACAATCTTAAGAGTAGATAATCTTAGAGTAGATATGGATACTGCTATGGTTGCTGCTACTAATGTTAAGTCTCTGCCTGACATATCAAGGATTGAACCATTTAATGGAACCCACTATAAAAGATGGCAGAAAAGGTTATGTCCACACTTGATGTAACTTGGTTATGCTTTTGCTATAACTGATCCTAAACCAGATAAAGAAAAAGAATTGCAAAACTGGGAAAAGGCCACAAAATCTGTAGACACATCATTCTCAGCACACTTAGCAATGCACTGTTGGATGTTTACTGTCCTTATAAAACTGCAACTTAAATTTGGAAAAGTCTTAATAAAAAAACATTCTTGAAGATGCTGGAACGCAAAAATTTGCTATTAGAAATTTTCTGAATTTTGTCATGTCTGATGAAAAAGATATTTCTTCTCAAATTCATGAATATCATGCTCTAATTGATGATCTTAAAAATGAAATATCACCCTACCCGATCCTTTGTTGCTGGAGCCTAATTGAAAAACTACCCGACTCATGAAAAGATTACAAGAAAGAACTGAAGCATAAAAGAAAACAAATGAACCTTGAAGATGTAATAATCATATTAGAATTGAAGAGAAAAATAGAGAGAGAGAAATCTGAAAGGCCAAGGAGCTTACATCCAAGGCAATATAATTGAAAGCAGCCTTTTAAACCAAAGAACATTTTCATAAGCCAAACTTCAAACCAAATCAGAATCCTAAGATGAAAGAAACCCTAACTCTACTTTCAAGAAGAAAGGAAACTGCTTTGTGTGTGGCAAAACCGGACACTACTCAGCACAGTGTAGGTTCCGGAAGACTGGTGAGGCTCCATCCAAACCACAAGCTAGCCTGGTTGAGAGTGACATTATTGCTGCTGTAATATCTGAAGTGAACATGGTTGCACATAATAAGAATTGGGTGATTGATTCCGGGGCAACCCGACATATATGTGCCGACAGAGGAGCTTTCTCTTCTTACACCTCTGTTGATGATGGTGAACAAGTGTTCATGGGCGATTCGAGCCCTCACCCGTTGTGGGTAAGGGAAAGGTTTCTCAGCTTACTTCAGGGAAGATCCTTTCTCTTACAGATGTGCTTCATGTTCCTGAGATTCGTTGGAACCTCATTTCTGTTTCCCTTATTGGAAAAGCTGGAGTTAAGGTCTGCTTTGAATCTGATAAAATTGTAATGACTAGGAATGGACAATTTGTTGGTAAATGGTACTGTAGTCAGGGTTTATTTATGCTGAATGTACTTGAAATCATGAATGAAATGCATCTACTTCTTCTGCTTACATGATTGACTCTTGTGATCTTTGGCATGGTAGGTTAGGACATGTGGTTTTTCTTACATTAAGAAAATGAAAGATATAGGTCGCTTGCATAATGTAACTATATCTGATCATGACAAATGTGAAATATGTGTTGAATCTAAATCCACTAAGAAATCATGCAAAAGTGTACAAAGAGAATCTGAATTGCTTGAGCTTATTCATTGTGATCTTGGTGACCTTAAAAATAACTAACTAGAGATGGTAAAAGATTCTATATCACTTTTTATTGATGACTGTTCTAGATATACAGTAGTCTATCTATTAAGATCCAAAGATGAAGCCTTTGAAATGTTTCTGAAATATAAGTCAGAAGTTGAAAATCAACTAAATAAGAAAATAAAGAGATTGAGATCGGATAGAGGTGGTGAATATGAACTTAAACATTTAATGAATTTTGTGAACAACGTGGCATAATTCATGAGACTACCCCTCCATATTCACCTGAATCTAATGGTGTTGCTGAAAGGAAAAATAGAACACTCAAAAATATGATGAGTGCTATGCTTATAAGTTCTGGTGCACCTCTGAATCTGTGGGGGAAGCTATCCTCTCTGCTTGTCATATTCAAAATAGAATACCCTATAAGAAAACCGTATAACTCCATATGAAATCTGGAAAGGACATGCACCAAACTTAAACTATTTAAAAGTGTGGGGGTGCCTAGCTAAAGTTCTTCTACCTGAACCCAAAAGAAAGAAACTAGGACCCAAAACCTTTGACTGCATGTTTATTGGTTATGCCAACATAGTGCTTCATATAGGTTTCTTGTGACTAGAAGTGATAATAATGTTATGGAAATTAACACTATTGTTGAAACTAAAAATGCAGAATTCTTTGAGCATGTTTTTCCATTGAAAACCCATGTTGATAAACCATCTCATGCTTCATCATCTAGTCATGCACAGAATCTGATGATAATGAAGAGATTGAACTAAGAAGAAGTAAAAGAGTTAGAAAAGAAACTGACTTTGGTAAAGATTTCTTTACATTTCTTATTGATGATGACCCTCTAACTTATAAAGAGGCTATCTCTTCTCCGGATGCTCCATTCTGGAAAGAGGCTATTAATAATGAATTAGAATCCATATTATCAAATCACACTTGGGAACTTGTTGATTTACCACCAGGTGCAAAACCTATTGGCTGCAAATGGATATTTAAAAGAAAGCTGAAACCTGATGGGTCTTTAGATAAATTTAAAGCTAGATTGGTTGCTAAAGATACACTCAAAAGAAAGACTTTGATTATTTTGACACATTTGCTCCTGTGACTAGAATTGCATCTATTAGAGTGTTATTTGCTTTAGCATCTATTCATAAGCTTGTGATACATCAAATGGATGTTAAAACTGCATTCTTAAATGGAGAATTGGAAGAAGAAATATATATGGACCAACCTGAAGGTTGTGTGACAACTGGAAATGAACATAAAGTTTGCAAACTTATAAAATCTTTATATGGTTTAAAACAAGCACCCAAACAATGGCATGATAAATTTGATAGTGTTCTTGTTTCCAATGGTTATCAGATTAATGATGCTGATAAATGTATCTATACTAAATTTGAGGATAATGTTGGTGTTATCATATCTTTATATGTTGATGATATGCTTATATTTGGTACAAACTTAGAAATTGTAATGACACCAAATTATTTTTGTTCTTCTAATTTGATATGAAAGACATGGGTGAAGTTGATGTGATCCTAGGAATTAAAATAACTAGAGATTCTGATCGTATCATGCTTTCACAAGGACACTATATAGAAAGAATGCTGAAGTGATTTGGTCATTTTGACTGCACTCCTGTTTCCACACCTTATGATGGTAGCATTCACTTAAGAAAGAATAAAGAACAAAGTATGTCACAATCTGAGTATGCACAAATCATTGGCAGTTTAATGCACTTGATGAACTATACACGACCTGACATTGCTTATGCCGTGGGACGACTTAGTCGTTACACTCATTGTCCTAATAAGGACCATTGGACAGCATTATATCGAGTACTAAAGTATCTAAAAGGAACTATTGATTATAGTTTGACATATTGTGGCTTTCCTTCTGTTTTAGAGGGATACTCAGATGCTAACTGGATCTCTGACTCTGATGAGTAAAATCTACAAGTGGATATGTGATCACACTTGGTGGGGGTGCGGTGTCTTGGAAATCATCCAAGCAAACCGTCACAGCTCGCTCCACTATGGAGTCTGAGTTTGTTGCCTTAGAGAAGGCAGGTACTGAGGCTGAGTGGCTCAGGAATCTTTTGATTGATATACCAATTTGGAAGAGACCAGCTCCGTCTGTGTCTATTCATTGTGATAACCAAGCTACTATTGCTAGAGCTAAGAATAAAATATACAATGGTAAGAGTAGGCATATTCGCCTAAGACATAAAATTGTAAAGCAGCTGCTGGATGATGGGATCATATCTCTTGACTATGTGAGGTCAGAGCTTAATATAAGTGATCCATTTACCAAACCACTAGGGAGAAAACTAGTGGAGAATACATCGAGGGGAATGGGACTCATGTCTATAACAAAGAGTCAAAAATGATAGTAACCCAACCTATGTGATTGATGAACTCATGAAGTAGGTTCATATGGGTAATAACAAATCATTTGTTGACTTGGAGATGCACTATCATTATTTTATTATTGAGAAGTCCCTTCCTATGATGTAGATAGTGCAAATTGCAATGTGCAAAGGATGAGTATTAGCTCTTAATGGATTACCATAGCCCTTATTGGGTGGTGTGTTTAATTGCAATGCACACTTGATGGATCCACCTATATGAGTGTGGAAGTGGGGCCGCTTCCTATGAGAATGTAGACATATTCTCTAGAGCGCTCATGAATATCCAGGTAGGGCGCATTGCCGATTCGCGCCAACCCGTTTTGAACAGCTCGGTTCTTGGAATGATATGTGGGTTGTAGGTCAATGATCCATAATTAGGAAGATTGTTCATAGAAACTTTATGTTTCACCAACTTCCTGTGGGACACACCTACATATCCTAGGTAGTGGTTCATAAACCAAAAGTCACCATTATTGATGCATTGAGTTCTTATGTTTCCTCCTCTTCTCTTTCGTTCCTATTATCCTTTCTTTTAATTTTGAAATAGTGGGGGATTGTTAGCATTTGAGGGTATTTCAAAATTAAGCCAAGTTCCTTTAGTCCCACATTGGATAGGAGTAGAACTCTTTAGTGCTTATATATGGAGTCCCTTTCATGATGGGTTGTGTGGGCTAGAAACCAGGGGGTGCTCGCGCGCACACAAGCCCATTGAGGCCCAGTGAAGGGAATTGGGCTACCGGATCCAGAAAACCTTAATGCGCATGTGCGCCCGCATCGCGCGCGCAGGGGGGTGCAAATCGGGTTTCAGAGCCTCGCGGGTGTGCCCGAATGGGTTAAGTTTTGCCAATTTTATTTTGGATTTAAAATTAAAATAAAATCTTTTCAAATCCTGTCATAATATTTGGGTCAGAGATAGCTGTTGAGATTCGTATCTGTCATGTCCTGTCACTGCAGTGTCCTGTCCTGTCATTGCAGTAACACTTTCCAAGGCTTTCTCTGCACAAGGAAAGATTGGTTCTCTATCCAAGGATTCTTTCTCTTCCAAAGATTTTCTAATGATGATAAACTCCTTTATAAAGGATCTATTCTCTACTATCAAAAACAGAACTCAACCATCCTCCTCTTCCTCTGAAATTTCCATAGACTCTTCAGTTCTTCCCTGCATCTCTGGAGGAAACAAAAACCGAGCTGTTCGAGGGCCTATGCATTGCGAGTGCACGCTTGCAGGGCCAGCGATCGTTGAATCCTGGAGGGTAGGCCGCCATCAACCTGCTGCACCGAGATACTCTCTCAGAGGGGCGCGATCTACTCTTAAGGACAGTGCTCTGCACGCCTCGATCAAAATAGAGAAGTTCCTTCCTTCTTGAAAGTTTCATTTAAATAGCTTAGCAGTATTTCGTACATTATTTTCCAACAAGAAATTAGCAGATGTGATGATGATGATGATGATGATGAGATGAGGCTAGAGCTGACGATAAGGTCAGGGTTTTATGTATGCTTATACTCTTAGTCTCACTCGCCGTGAAGGGATGAAGGATTTGTGGAGGAGTTTGGACTTCCCGAAAGCTTTCCACTTCTTTATTTAACAACCTATTGGGATTTGGGCTTTGTCAGTGCAAGTTTCACTGCTCGTTGGCCTTGAAATTAGACTTGCGGGCACGTGCAAAAAACAAAAAAACTTATCATGATGATTTTTGAAAAATTAAAAGAAAGGTCACGTTATTATCAAATTAATTAATAATTAATCGAGCCTGGTTCGCTTGTAAGTCAGATTTGACTATGAGAGATATAACTAATTATTAGTGAAGCCTAGATTATGAGAAGTCTTAAATTCAAATTAGATTATGATTTTTGTTCAAATAACGACGACAGCTACAACACCTTCATGAACAACAATGACAATAATAATTGAACTACTCGTGACTGGTTATTAGTGCAGTGTTATCTCTGTTATATTTCCATGCAAAACCGATGGTTTGATTTATTTTCATCATCATTTTATGGGTTAATTACTGCATAGATAATCTCTAATTACACATGTGACATGATATTCCTGAAATTCTCATAGCTTCTACTTCTCTACTTCTTTATCACAAGATAACTAGGCTGATTTTATACAAACAGATGTTGGATAGGTAAAGATGGAGTCACGACGAGAGTCGACGATGTATATACGCGAGGAGAATGCACTAGATATACACGCTAAGCCAAAATAACCTGAACAAATTATATCAATCAACTATGAAGGCATAAAATCATTGCAATATGACATATAAATTTCTACACAAGCATATAATATTCCATGAACAATCAAATAGAATAAAAGTTGAGTCCACATATAGAGAATCAACAAGAATAATAGAAAATACGAAGAGATAATGAAACTGAGTGATCAAGCAAAGGAAACTCTGGGCATCCTCAGAATACGTGTGATCCTCTCTACCTGATGAATAGAATGTAATAACCAAAGATCTAGATGTGCAAATTCAGAAAAATCAGAAAACTCCCAATGAGTGTGTAAAGTGAAGGAATGTACACGTGCATGCACGTGTATGCATATTACTACACTATTACAAAAATAAGAAATGACAATATAGTGTGTATATAAACAGTTAAGAAAAAACAGTCTATAATAGAATCAAATAACAAGTCAGGTGTCTATCATGTCATATATGAGTCAGACAGGTAAGCACAATCAGTCACATTACATTATGGACAATTTATTATTATTAATTATGTCAGCGAATATTAATTATCACATATAATAGGTGCATCCTATACTACGCCTACTACACATATCGATCGGGGTTCTATATTATTAAAACTAATATATGGAGACATTGTTTATAGTTTAGGTGGTCCCGTACATACCTGAGACCACGGCCCAATCATCTGACGCTGACCTAGGTCCTACCGCTAGGTAGTCAATAATAATAACAATATGAACAATACATGAAGCCAGTCACCCCCCAGAATCCTATAGTGAAACCGTATTCTGTTGCCCAATTTGTATTCTAGGTCTACCCAAAATACAGATATTGTCTCCTCTATCAATTTCTCCAATTTCGATATAAATTATCTAATATTCATGTCAACAAGATTACTGGGAGAATGCAATATAGTAACAATAACAGTGACAATGACAGTGTAATAATATAACGATGCCAAGTTGTTACCATATAACAATAATTTCCAATAAATTCTGTAACATGAATTTATATTAAGTAACATTGCTAACCATGCATCATATATCCAGTAATTCAGTAAGTGTCAATATAATTCCAGTTCATCATTTGGATTCTCCAAAACTTTCACTAATTTATAATTGTTTTAATTTTTTTCTAAATAATTAATAATTCCAAGAAAACATTAATATCTACTTAAACGTTTATAATATTTTCATGCCATCACAAAATGATCAGTCCAAAGTAAAATATTTAATCCCTGTACCAGAAATTAAAATATGAAAGTCTATAATGTTTAAACACTTTTATATGTTAAAGAATTTAATAAGAGATTTAAATGACATATACTTTATAAATAAATTGCATAATAAATTGGTTTACTAAAATAATACCTAATTTATGTAAAATAGTCAGGAACACTCACTATAATATTTAGAATTTAAGATATAATTTTTAAATTTTCAATAATTATAATTGTGTTTAAATATTTTTCTTAAGAACATTTAATTAAAGATCTCAAACAATTTAATTTCCTGAAATTAGCAATCAAAAATATAATCACCACGATCTGATGCAGGAACAACTGATAATACAAAGCATAATATTTACACAAAACTAAATTATAGAAATTTACAATTCCACAATGATAGAAAATTAAATTGATTAAGCAATTTATATAGAAAAACATTAAATAAATAATCAAAGCCATATCAATAATTAATAATTAATTTAAAATGATAAAAACACTCACATCTCCGTGACAAAACACCAAATCCATATACCTTAAATCGTAACAGTGTATCTAATCAAACATCTAAACTCTCCCTCGGTATAATAATACAAGTCTAATAATCCTTTTCATCTCTGTAAAATCTGCTCTTCCACTAATCTGGTTTGCCCCAACAAACTTTACTCCAATTATATTAACAGACCCAAGTCAGTACAATTTCAGATATCCGTAAACTCTAGCTCCCAATTCATCAATAACTTGAACAGTCAAGATTACAAAACTCCTCTACTAACCACTCCATGTTCCATACAATAAATAACTAAACAATTAATATTTAAACCAATAAATTTTTCAATGAACATTTATCAACAGTAATCATAATATACTTAAGAGATTAATCTAAAACACTCGTAGAGCTATTTAATTGGTTTTAAAATATACAAAAATGTGGACAGTAATTATAAGTGTGAACATAAATATAATAATAATTAATCATAAAATGTAATTTAATGAAATAAATAAGACATTCATATGAAATGATACAATAAAATACACCAATAAAATAACTAATAAAATAAACACTCACATGAAATGTCACGAATGCATATCTCTGCTCTCCACGGCTCCAACGTCCCCAGAATCGTCCGAACCGGGTTTTGAATGGTTAAGGCATCGCTCGAACACAAATACAAATTTTAACGGGTCAGAACTATAATCTATAAGGTACAAAATATATAATTTATTTATCAGGGGGATTCAACATAATTTTTACCTTTATTAGTGGAGCGGGTCGAATCCAGGTGCATGAAGCGGGTAAGACCTCTAATAGTTGAAATCCAATTAACTAACAAGGATGTGGCTACGAGCTTTAGGTTTAGTGGGGAACTAATATGAAAATCAAGAGAGAGAGAGAGAGAGAGAGAGAGAGAGAGTCTGAGAGAGATACAGAGAGAGGCAGGGACACCCAGGTACTCACGGGGGGGGGGGGATGGAGAGATGGAGGGAGAGAGAGAAGAGAGCGGGAAGAGAGAAGGATGTAGTTGCATGGTGTTGCTTGAAGGTGATGGCCGCAGACGCAAAAGGTGCGGCTGCGGGGCGGAGGCCGATCGGAGGAGTACTGGTGGAGGAGTAAGGCAGTGCACAGAGGAGAGCGCGCGTGGACCTCGGCGGAGTTGCAGAGGAGGTCTGCAGGAGGATGCGGGGTACGACGAGCGGTGGCGATTCGGAGATGGACGAGGTGGCCAGATGGTTGGTGCGTGACTGTGACCGATAGTGGCGGAGCTCAGCATAGGCTCCGACGGAGGAGGAAGAAGGTGATGATGGTGGCACTCGGTTGCGGGAGGAGCGGAGGAAGCTCTGGTGCGTGTGGCTTGGTGGCAGTGTGGTGATGGGTTCGCATGGGAGTTGGCTTGGTGGCGAAAGAGAAAATGAAGGAGAGGGACATGAACAGGGTTGCTAGTGGATCGACGGAGAAATGGGGTGAGGTCGGCGGGAGGAGGAGGATGTGGTGGCGCTCGGCGGAGGAGTGGGGAAGGAGTCGACATGGATCTCGGTGTGGAGGAGCTCGCGGTTGTCATCGCGTCGCGCTTGGAGGCAGTGAGTGGCGGTGGTGAGGATGGCCATCAATGCGGGTGAGGAGGGCGACAGGCTGTTGAGCACCATGGTGGTGGCGCACAGTTGTGAGGGTGTCGTGGTGGTTATGCTTGCCGATCGGCGGAGGAGGTGTGCGTCATGGTGATGAGAGTGCAGGACAAGGTAGGGAGATGGAGGGGAGGCCGGTACGCTGGCTCACGGAGGTGGTTGTTGGGTGTGCTTAGCGTGGGAGAAAGAGAGATAAATAGAGAGAGAAAGAGAGTACATGATCGAGAGGGAAAGAGGAGGGACCACGTGGGAGAGTGGGAGGACGTGAGAGAGAGAGGTGGGCTCAAGTTGCAGACTTGGTGAAGTGAAGAAGGAAGAGATAGGAGGAAAAAAGTTAAATAAGAGTTAATAAAAGATATATTAAATACCACACGCCAAAGTGGCATAGTGGTTGAAGCTCTCAATTGTGGCTCTGGGCTCTTTTGTTTGAAACCCATCAGCAAACTAAAATGATTTTGAATTTTTTGGAAAGCCAAACAGGTTGGTGGGCCTGGGCTTTAATTAAAAGGAAAATGAAAAAGAAAAAGGTAAAAGTGAATTGGGCTTGGGCTTCGGGCTTGGAACGAAAATGAAGACAGAAGGAAAGGATTTGTTTTATGGGGTTTGGGCCTAGATTCGGGCCAAGGGAAAATTAGAAAAATGAGAGAGAATAAGTGTGGGCTTTCGGTTAGGGAAAAAAAGTTTAAAAAGACAAAATAAGAATAAGGGTAATAATCATAATAATAATAATAATAACAATAATAAATGACAACTACGTATGAATAACACTTTAACATAATTAATAATGATAACAATACTAGTAATTAATAACAATTAAAATAATAAAACTCAAGCCAAATTATAATTTACCTCTTATTAAAAATCATACATACATAACAAGATACTAATATATGTACTAAATCATGTATTTACAAATTAGAGAGCTTACACATCCAAAAGGCCTTGCTGATCATCACCAAGATCATCATCGCAGTCATGAGAACATCGGCTTTCTGATCACCTGTGACGTCCTGATATCGAACACTTAACAACGCTGTATATGCATGAGGTGAAAACTCATGCACATACAAGACTACATGGCAGACCAAGTATAAAAATAAAATTTATTTCAAAATATAAGTTATAAGGGCGGGTATATAATCCCACAATCTACCAATCCTCAATAGGTCAAATTATTCCAAAATTAAAATCTTATTGTCAAATTGTTGGAATTGTTGGACAAAAAGCTGTCACACAACGAGATCGAACACGTGACAACCGTCATATATGCATGAGGTGAAAACTCAATGCATATACAAGGCTGCATGGCACAATCCAAATACAAAAAAAATTTATATTTCAAAAGAGATGTCACCGGAAAGGATATATAATCCAACCATTCACCAATTCTCAATAGTTCAAATATTCCACAATTTCAACAGATCCAACAATTTCACAATAAGTTTTAATTGGATTAAAATCCTGATTTCGAAAGACTTCATTCACCAAAGACCGAGCTTATATGAGGTCTCTACCCGAATGACAATCCCACGAGCCTTCACACGCAATCCGCTAACCACTACTCAGAATCTGGGAGAGGTTAAAGAATGGAATGAGCTACACCCCAGTGAGAACAACTACCTCCTTAAAGGCTGAGAGCTCGAAAGATCTAACAACCTTCTTGATGCCAGGCCTCAACCTGTCCTCCATTCTCTCTGCTCGTGTCCTCTCATCTGGGAAGAACCGAGGTGAAAATTTGGCCAGAACAGAAAATTCCATCTCATATTCCAGAACTGCCTTTCCCCCTTGCTTACACCAAAGAACTCTGGAGAAAACCTTCAGGTAAGAAAGTACTCGAATCCACAAGCACAACACTTAAATTAAGAGTAATTTACTCGAATCCACGAGCAAAGAATATCAACTCGAATCCACAATCAATTAGAGAGATAAACTTAATTTTTAATTAGAAGCTAATGCAGAATAAAGAATACAAGAGCTTTTTTATAGGCTTATAAAAGAGTTCTAACTAATTATGAAATCTAAATTCAAAATAGAAAAATATAAAATTAATCGGAATTCAATTTGTACCCAAAAACTAAATTCTAAGCTAACTCAGAATTGAGCTGATACGCGTCTGGCGGTCGACCGATGGTCAAGAGTTGATTTGGCCGGTCGACCGGCTGAGCCAATCCGTTTTTTCTGTTCTTGGTCAGTCGATCGGGCGGTCGACTGACATATAGGGTTGCTCTTTGTATTTCTCCTTGGTTGTCAATCGGTCAACCGGGTGATTGACTAACATCTTCAGCTCCTTTTCTCGATTCACCAGGCGGTCGACCGATCCTTCTGTCTGGACTTGTGTTGAACCTATTTTTCTGGTTCTACCTTCTTACATCAGTTCCTTCCAGGACACATTATCAGCATTATGCCCAAAAGCTTCTCCTCCGTCTGCCGCTAGCAGTAAGCTCTGCTTTTAACGTGTAAACTGCATATGTTGTCTTCTCTCCATCAGGGCACTTCATGTACTTGAATACCTTCTCCATTTCCTTAATCCATTTTTCTGCATCTTGTATATACTCCCATCGAAGCTTGGTGGATCGAGCCTCCTCAGTTTGACCATGCCGCTCCTTAACATTAGGTGGCCATCACAGGATCACCAATATCATAATTGTACTTGGGAGAACCAGCTGTCCGGTCCTAGAATGCAAAACTTAATGAGTTGCTGTTCAAAGTCAGCAAACATGACGATACAACCAGGATCAGTTGGGACGAAGATGGGACGAGCTTGTTACCCCTCCAACTCACAGAATGTTCTGTTGGCCCAAAAGGTTACACTCTCTATTTGTTTAAATTTTGATGATAACAAAACACAAGAAGCTATATGGTACTAATAAATTGTTTAAGATGAGTTTCAGGATAGTACCATTTATGATGGCCATTGCTAAGCTATTGTAAGGTTTTCAAAGATTATGGTGATAATAGGGCAAATGACACAAGAGGAAGTATTCATAGAAGAGAAGGCTCTAGCATGACATTGCATGGCTCAGGACTTCATTGTGGCTCAGAGACTTCATTAGTTTTATTTTTCAGTTTTAGAGTTTGTTAAAGAACAAGTGAATAGGTTTGAAGCTCAATTTTCTACACACTAGTTTTTGTGCACATGTCCTATCTAAAAGAAATTTCTCCTATATATATATACAAAATATTTTTAAATATATTGTATTACTCACAAACTTCATTTATTTATTATACTTAGTTAATCAAAAACTTTTGAAAACTATCAAAATCTCTTCAAATCCTTTTCCAAAATTCAGCTTTTGGCCTGCTGCGGTCGACCGGACGGTCGACCGGCTCTGTTTCAGGTCAGTCGGTCGACCGACCCGGTCGACTGGGATTCTGACCGTTGGGTGCGTGCATGTGTGCACGTTTCCCGGTCGACCGGGCGGTCGACCGGACCCCATTTCGGTCGACCGGCTGAAAGTCATCAACTCTCTGTTGTTTCGGTCGACCGGGCGGTCGACCGTGGGCCGCAACGGCTTTATTTTTTTTGAAAAACCGGTCGACGGCCGGTCAACCGAGGCTATAATTTTTAACACGTTTTTTACTCGGTTGTTTTGTCTCTAAACGAGTTTAGGGGCTGGTTTCTGGGTCAAATATTTCCTAATTACTTATTGTATTAGTTTACTCTTTAATCCCTAGCTCTATCCTATAAATAGGGTTGATTAGGGTTAAGGTTTTTACAACAAGCATTTTGCAAAAATATTCAAGTTTAAAGCTATCAAAAGAAGTTTTCATTCTCTGTTTTTGTGCTGCAAAATCTCTCTTTCTGAAGTTTTTGATTCAAAACTCTCTACAAAATCATTTTCTTTTTCACTTACAATACTTGAGTTTCAATCCTACACATTGTTCTATAGGGTTTTTATAAGGGAAAAAGATTTTTCAAAAGAGGGTTTGTGGTCTTTTGATCACCAAGAGATACTTGTATTTGTGATTGAGGAGTTAGGTACTCCGGTGTGGTTGTAACTCTTTGTGAAGTTATAGTGGTTAGAAATCCTCTGGGTGAAGGCAGGGACGTAGAGCTGGTGCTCGAACCTCGGAAAAATTCTCTGTGTTTGCGATTGGTTACTTACTTTAATTCCTTACTTTATATTTATTGCAATATTTACTTGTTTCATATTCATATTGTCGATCAATACTCATACAATAAGATTGCAACACGCACCTCAAACTCTTATTTAGAGGAATCACGAGGAAGGAGTTCAGAGCCCTTCACGGGGTATTCGGCTTCTAGTCTTGTTTTGGGTAATCGTTGCATCACAACTTTTAATTTGTGCATTGATTAGCATTATCACCTATTCACCCCCCCTCTAGGTGATTTCAATTGGTATCAGAGATAGGACTCTAGTTTTTAGCTTAACATCCTTAGAGAGATCCTAAAATTTGCTAATCACTATTTGCATTCTTTCATTCATACACTAGTAAAAATGGCCGACAACATTAAGACCCCTCCTAAATTTGATGGACTCAATTTCCCCATTTGGAAAGTTAGGATGACTATCTTTCTACAATCTCTAGGTAGTTTAGTTGCTAAATCCTTGACCAAACCTTATAGTAGACCCGAAAGTGAGGAGAGCACTTGGTCCGAGTTTACCTCCAAGGAATATGAGGCTAATTCTAAGGCTCAAAATTTCCTTCTCACCGCCTTGAATGAGGATGATCTAACACGGGTTATACATTGCCAATCCGCCTATGAGATTTAGCAACACTTATTGGTCACTCATGAGGGGACATCACAAGTCAAGAGAGCTAAAATAAATCTCTTGCGTTCCCAATATGAAAGTTTTAAAATGCTTGAAGATGAGTCTATTGATACTATGATTACCAAGTTTACCAAGATTACTAATGCTCTTTCTTCTCTAGGTGATGATATAAGCAATGACCAAAAGGTGCGCAAAGTGATTCGAGCTCTACCTTCGTCATGGGAGATCAAGGCTACCACCTTAAAGGAGTTGAATGATAAAGATGAGATGGATCTCGTAAGTCTTATTGGAAACCTTAAGACACATGAGATGGAGAAGAAGGCAAGAGAAGAAGCGGTACCTCAAAAGAAGAAGTCCATAACTTTCAAGTCTTCCTCTTCCAACTATGATGACGAAGAAGATGAAGAAGATGATGAAGATCTATCTCTCTTTGTAAGAAAAGCAAAGAGAATATACCGCAGGAATAAGCTCAATTATAGAAGACAAATGGAAGGGAAAGAGGAGAAAAGGATCATATGCTACAACTGTCGAAAAACCGGGTCACATCATGGCCGATTGCCCGATTTCAAGAAAAAGATGATCTCCTCCTTGAAGCAAAAGAAGCCGGTTGAAAAGAAGGCATACAAAGCTACTTGGGATTCGGAAAGTGAATCCGAAGATGAGGTCGACACGGCAAATATGTGTTTCATGGCAAACACACCCAAGGTAACTTCTCAACCACTTGATGTTGAAAATGAAATAAGTAGAGAAATGCTAGATCATGCTTTTATTGAACTTTCAGAAAGTTATGATGATAAAAAGGTAGAGTGTTCTAAATTGAAAAAGGAAATTGAGTTGCTTAAAAATCAACTTGCAATTGTTTCAAAAGAAAAGGAAGAAATTTCTTCTAATCTATTTCAACTAAAAGAGAATTTGATGCTTATAAGGTTGCTTGTAAAGTTAAATTTCCAAAAATTGATGAAAATGAATTATCCTTGTTAAAAGCTAAAATCAATGAGTTTGGAAATGTTTTAAAAGATTGTGCTTTAATACTAAGAAATTAGAGGAAATGTTTTCAAAGAAGCACACTCCACATGTTAAGAATGATAAAACAACCATGCTAAAAATACTCATGCTCACAAACACATGTTCATAAGCCACACATTCATTATGCATTTAAATATGGAAGAGTTTATAGATGTACTTATTGTGGTCGGAATGGCCATTTAGCTAAATTTTGCTATGATCAAATAAATAGGACAAATAATCTTGTGTGGGTTCATGACACTAACACTTTAGGACCCAAGAAAATATGGGTACAAAAATCAAGTTCTAAATTATTTGATGTAGGTACACACCAAGACTCCAAGACGTAAGGAGCGGTGGTACCTTGATAGTGGTTGTTCAAGGCATATGACATGGGATATCAACAACTTCACAGCCCTATCAAGGTACGTTGAATGTGGCACCGTCACCTTCAGAGATGACTCCAAGGGCACCATCATCGGTATAGGTAACATTCAAATTGGTGCATCTCCTTTAATAGAAAATATTGTTCTTGTTGATGGACTTAAACATAACTGCTTAGTATAAGTCAACTTTGTGATCGTAGTCTTAAAGTTGTGTTTGATGATACTTCTTGCAAAATTTTTGATTGTAAAATCAATGATTGTATTCTCACCAGTTTTCGTGATAATAATGTCTATATCATTAATATGCTTAATTTGGATTGTTCTACTAAATGCTTGAATGCTTTTGATGAGATTTCTTGGCTTTG
The DNA here is from genome assembly GCA_038442645.1 of Agave tequilana. Lineage (NCBI taxonomy): Eukaryota > Viridiplantae > Streptophyta > Magnoliopsida > Asparagales > Asparagaceae > Agave > Agave tequilana. Next base: position 105,410 of record JAVJIF010017476.1, read on the forward strand.
GTATAGAAGATTAGGACATGCATCTTTTGATCATCTTACTAGAATTAATTCTAAGGAATTTGTGAAGGGTATTCCTTACTTGAAGTTTGAGAAAGACCGCATTTGTAGTGCGTGCCAACTTGGGAAACAAACCAAGTCTTCCTTCAAACCAATCAAGGATATCATGTCAACTAGGCCATTGAATTAATTCACATGGATCTTTTGGACCAACTAAAACTAAAAACTTAAATGGAAGTAGATGTGTTTTTGGTTTAGTTGATGATTTTTCTCAGTTCACTTGGGTTTTCTTTTTGGAACACAAAGATCAAACTTTTTCGCATTTTAAGATTTTCGAAAAAGGGTTGAAAAAGAAAAAGGTTTTTCGATTTTGAAAATAAGAAGTGATAGAGGTGGTGAGTTGTTAACCAACTCTTCATGACTTATTGTGATGAAAAGGGAATTAAGCATGAAATGTCATGTCCTAGAACTCCACAACAAAATGGAGTAGTAGAAAGGAAGAATAGAACTCTTCAAGAAATGGTTAGGACTATGATAAGTGAATATGGCCTCCCTCAATCTTTATGGGCCGAGGCCGTAAACACCGCATGCTACATATCAAACCGTATTTACTTGTGTAAAAATACTTTCAAGACATCTTTTGAAATTTATAATTTAAGGAAACCTAATGTTTCATACTTTAAAGTTTTTGGATGCAAGTGTTTTGTTTTGAATACTAAAGATAATTTGGGTAAATTTGATGCTATGGCCTATGAAGTTATATTTGGTTGATATTCTAGTACTAGCAAAACTTATAGAGTATTCAATAAATCCTCTCTTACTATTGAAGAATCCATGCATGTTAAATTTGAAGAATCTAATATTTTTGTTGAGAATGTTGTAGAGATTGACTCTTTAGGGGAGGACATGGAGAGAATATCCTTGAAGGACTCACCTATTCAAGAAGAAAAGCAAGAACCCATTGGTGAAGTTCAAAAGGATGAAGTGAAAAACTCTCAACCACTTCCTAAAGATTGGAGATACGCTACAAATCATCCCAAGGATCTCATCATAGGTGATGTATCTAAAGGGGTAACAACTCGCTCCAAACTCCATGAATTGTGTGGTAACTTTGTATTCATTTCTCATTTGAACCCAAAAACATCCTCGAAGCCGAGGGTGACTCATATTGGTTGCTAGCAATGCAAGAAGAGCTCAATCAATTTGAGCGCAACCAAGTTGGCACCTTATTCCTAGACCCCACGATAGACCAATAATTGTACTAAGTGAATTTTTAGGAATAAGATGGATGAGTCAGGAAATGTTATTAGGAATAAGGCTAGGTTAGTGGACCAAGGTTATACTCAAGTTGAAGGAATCGATTTTGAGGAGACCTTTGCACCCGTAGCACGGCTTGAAGCCATACGGATTACACTAGCTTTGCATCTTTAAAAACTTTAAACTTTTTCAAATGGATGTAAAAAGTGCATTTTTAAATGGCTTATTAATGAAGAAGTTTATGTTGAACAACCTCCCGGTTTTGTAGATCATGTTCATCCTAATTATGTTTTCAAACTTGATAAAGCTTTGTATGATTTAAAGCAAGCTCCTAGAGCTTGGTATGAAAGGCTTTCTAGTTTTCTTCTTTCAAATGATTTTGTTAAAGGCAAAGTAGACACAACATTATTTACTAAGCA